>JAXQQM020063115.1:0-54957 GCA_034641835.2 Pinus albicaulis | reverse complement strand
GGGATCCCGTGGGCAATCCCCTCGAGGTTCTGGATCAGTTCATCTCCTCCGGTGCCTTCTCCCTGAATCTCAGGGGCGAGTTGTGTCCTCCGGGAGATTGGAGACATCCCGGCTGGTCTCTCAGGTCCTACATCTGCATGCATATATAATTGTGTTAAGACGAATGTGTATTAACAAAAAAAACATATAGACATAAAATCAAAAATATGAGGTCTTACCCAGCTCCTCGTCCCAGTCATCTCCTTCTGGTAGTGGGAGATCTGGGTCCCCGGTAAAGTCAGTTCCTGAATAGGGCCAGTCTTCCACGACGATCAGCTGGCGCCGTAACCACCTAAAGAACTCTGGCCTCCAAGACATATGTTGGCCACCTCCAGATCTGGGCATCAATGCTGCCCAACGAACCATTCGTGGCTCTCGTGGTATCGGACTCGCCACTGCGGCCCCTTGGCCCTGGAAGATTGGTAAGCGTTCCAGAATGAACAATACCAAGATGGAACCATAACCGAACTGTTTCAGTTTCCCCTGTTTGCACCTTGTGAGCTGCCTTTTCATATTGATAGTTACTGCTTCTGCCCAGTTGAACAGTAAGGGACCCATGCATTTTGAGGCCAGCAGGAGTTGGGTCTTCGTGGCCTCGTGCGGAGCCTGCGACCCAGCAGCCCGCGTAATGGTATGGAGAACTACTCTCAATGCTAGATCAGGGATGGTGTGGATATCCACCTTCTTGCTTCCTGATCCTGTTTGTGCCCCTCGGCACACCCGTGCCATTACTTCTTACATCTTTTCCCCAGATGGTCTGCTTCCAGTCAGTACAGGGATTGGACCTCTGCGGGACAATCCAGAGATGAAATAAACGTCGGTGACCTCCAGTTCTAACACCTGGTCTCGTAACCTGAACACCTGTTCCTGTTCGTCCCAGATACTGATTAAATACTGGAGGAGCTCGGGCTGAGCTCGTAAACATGGCGTGAGGAAGAACTTCTTCAATCCACAGTTTCTAAGTGCATTCATGCAAGCTTGGCTTTGCATGGCCTGTTCATCCTCTTCTCCGTGCTCTCGTTCCTTCCATTCGATTGCCATTTTGAGTGATTATCTGCATTCACATGGTTAAAAAACCTTAGTTAGATCTTTGATGAGCTTCAAATTCCAAGCAATTTGGTCTAAATGTCGAAATTTTGGGCGAAATTTAAGGTTCGGCCGCTGGCGCGGCTGTTTTGCGAACAGTCGCGCCATGTGGCGCGAGCCCTTTGTAAAAAAGAGCTCATTGGCGCGGGTCCGTGCCCGATACCCGCGCCAATGGGCGCAGCCCTAAAATTCTAAAAATGACCACACAAAACTGATTTTTAAGGGAAAGCTATTAAAAAATGAATGAAAATGAAGAGCAAAAGAGCGCCTCTTACCTGTGATAGACGAGAAGCTGAATGGTTAACTGGATTGGTCGCAATCACCGTCAAAAGTTTCTGCTCCAAAAGGACCACTGTTGCTTTTCACCAAGGTAAATAGTAAAGAGTAATTTTGTTTTTACCAATTTGACATATTTATAACTTTTTCGACGTTAAATGAGTTTTAAAAGTTATTTTTATCAAATATTTGCATATGTTATGTCGAAAATGGATTTTACGCTTGCTTGGTATGTGCAGCAGCAGGTTTTTGCAACTTAAACGATGGAAACGAGTTGTATTTTATACTTTTTCGGACTCGGTAAATACACGAAAAGTCACTTTGGAGTCATCTTTCAGCTCTTTTCTGACTCTCTAAATATGAAAAGATTGCCGAGGCCCTTATCGTTTCGATCTCGTTAAATTGGACACAAATCGACATCCACCCAGTATAATTTTAACCCTTTTTCGGGCTGGGATGGATTGATTACGAAAAAGGAATACCCTAGCCTATCGCGACTAGGAGGTTTTCCCGGATATTGTTTTCTACCTTTTCGGATCTGGGGAACTATTTACGAAAAGGGACTCGTGGAGTTTTCTTTTCCGCTGTCTTTTCAAACTCTCTAAACATGAAAAGACGCCGAGTTCTTCCTTTGTCAGACTCGTTAAACCCCGATGACATCGGATCTAGTCGAAATGACGTTCTCCGAGTTCCTCCTTCCTAGGACTCGTTAAATGCACTAGGATGGATTCGCCCGAAGGGCGGACTTATATTGCAAGCATATGCCATCCCCTTCAAGCTTGTTATTAAAAATAATTGGGGTACTCGCCAGAAATGGTGGGGGAAAAATGGAACCATCGTCGTTGTCGTCGGCAGTATGTCGCTCTTGAACATGGCACTTGTCTGCATTCGTGTCGGGTTGGGGACATCTCATCTCGTTGCTTCACTTTGCCTTCGTGGGTTTGGGTAATCCTTTTTGACCTCTCATCTGTTCACTGCCTCGTCGCCATGACCTCTGATTCGTTGATGTCAAATACTGCCAAGTCCACTGTCGTGCCGTTCATGTGTTCAAGAGAAGTTGGCCTCTGCAAATATCAACCTTCCTCTGTTTCTCATACGATCCTGATTCACAACAAAACATCATGTTCCTTTGTCTCGTGTCGATGATGTGGGAATCATTATGGCCCACCTTCGATCAAGGTCACTTCCTGTCGACATCAACTCATTATCCGGGAAGTTGGTCTAGAGACTCTTGATGGTACCTTGGAGCCTGCATGCCTCAATGGCAGGTTCGTCGCATTCGACGTGAGGTTTACATCATTGACCTCCGATCGAGTGATTCTGCGGGTGTTCGACGTCAACTCATTTATTCGCACGCCGTAGATTGTACCTGTAGTACCTTGAGGACCATTGTCATTATTGGTGGTTTCTCTCGCGTTTGTTAACAGCTTTCATCATTGGCTGGTAATCAGACGATGTTCTTGCATGTTCGACTTCAGCTCACATATTCGCATGCTTGAACTTGTACTTTGTTTGGGTCGAGATGGAGCGCAAGACCCTGGATTGTGTCCGTTGTAATCCAGGCTGCGATTGTGGATTATTATCATTATGTACATGACTCACTGATTGGATGGCTGCGACCATACCTGAGTCTATTTGTTTGATCTTAGTTGGATGGCTGCGCCCATACCCTGGATCCGGATTATAGCATACTCTGTTTCGGATGGCTGCGTCCATACCACCTATACATCATGTACTTGAGATATCAGTTGTATCTTTCTGCGCAGGTTTTCCGACGGCGGGCCTTCAGTTGAACATGTTCTCGTAAAGCATTTCACCCCTCTCTCTCTCGGGCCTCATACTTTAGGGGGCATCTGTTACACAGTAATTTGTCACCATCCCTACCATTCCCCGTCTCGCACAATGGAGGACCCATTTTGTGACCTGTGAACATTGTCATGCCTTGAAAACATCATCAATGCATTCCTCTAAGCATGAGCCTCATTTTCCCTTGAGACATCTCCTTGCAAAAATCATGAAAAACATCCCTTTTGGCATTGGCGCGGGCAGGAAGTTCAGTACTCGCGCCAAAAAGGAAAATCCTGCAAAGAGGTCGCGCCAACTGGCGCTCTGTCATAGAGCAGTAGTCGCGCCACCCAATTTAGGGACTGTTTTTTAAATAAATATGGCGGAAGTTGAGTTCCAACAAACTCACAAACCATTGCCTATCTTGAGTTGGGAGGTTTGGCTGCGGGAGTTCTATGGAAGGGAAGTGGTTTTGCCACCTCCCATGGAACCTTCCTTGTTGATAGGGCTAATCCCATAATAATAGGGATCCCAACTCCCTCCTTCCCCATCTATAAAAGCCTGCTCAATCCCATGGCAAGCTAGTCTTGAAGTGCCTAAGCTTTGAATCTCCATATTCCCAAGAGCCTTTGTGCTGTAAAGAATCCTCTTTCTCCCTTAAGGCCGACTCAAGTAAGGAGACCATTTTCGAGAGACTCCGGAGAGGTTTTCCCTTTCCTTGGCGAGCTTTGCGAGACGTGGACGACTGGAGACCCGTCCGAAGGAGACCACGACGTCAGAACTTGGTTGTAATCTCTCTTCGCTGGTTATTTAATAGATGATTATGATTATGGTTCCACTCCGTTTTCCATCATGTTAATGCGAGTAATGTCCTTTCTGACTGATGTTTAGTTACGTATGCCGGTTTCCATGCTTGTATCTGTTCGTTTCTTCCATGTGCAGGTGTTCATCCGCGGAGATCGTGGAGGGATTGTGATCTGCCGAGGCTGAGGAACGGGGACGCTTCTTCTTCGGATCGTGGCGTTGGAATCCAGGTAGGCTTCTATCCCAAGTCCTTCATTCGTAACTAGGAACTTGCGTCATAACATTGTTTGATTGTTGCTAGACCCCTGCTGGGCTAGTAGGGATCGCCTCTGTCCGCAGAGGGGATTTACCTCCTCAACAGCTGTAAATAACTTTGATGAAAATTTAAAAGGCTAATGCATGTATTAAACTGATTCACCCCCCCCCCCCTCTCAGTTTAATCAAAGATTCAACAATTGGTATCAGAGCAGGTTCCTTGTATATCAGTGTAACAACTGAAAGGAGATCCTAGGCTCTCAAGATGGCAAGTCAAGAAGGAAGCTCAACCAATAAAGCCCCTCTCTTTACAGGTGCAAATTATGCCTTTTGGAAAATAAGAATGAAAGCTTATATAATGTCTTTAGGATTAGAAGCTTGGGATGCTGTGGAAATTGGATATGTCACAAAGTCAATTGATACAGAGAAAGAAGCTAAAGAAAGCTTTGTAGCTAATGCAAAAGCAATGAATGCAATCTTAAATGGACTATGTGAAGCTGAGTTTATCAAAATAATGCACAGTAAGACTGCCAAAGATATGTGGGACACTCTAGAGAATATCCATGAGGGAAATAAAAAGGTTAAGACTGCCAAACTTCAAGTATATAGAGCCCAATTTGAAAATTTAAAAATGAATGATGATGAAGATGTTGGTAGCTTCTTCTTAAAAGTTGCAGAAATTGTTAACAGTATGAAAGCTCTTGGAGAAACAATACCAGAAGGTATAATTGTACAAAAGATTCTAAGATCTCTTCCATCCAGATTCAATCCCAAGGTGTCTGCAATAGAAGAAACAGCTGATTGGGAGACCTTGACCATGAACCAGCAAATAGGAAATCTTATAGCATATGAGATGAGGCTCCCACAGAAGAAGCCAAGTACAAGGGAGGCAGCATTCAAAACAGAAAAGAAGAAAGAAGAAAAGGAAAACATATGCTCCTGCTCTGATGAAGAAGAGGCTAAATTTGTCAAGAAATTGGATAGAGGCTCAGGTAGATACAAAGGTAAACTTCCTTTTAAATGCTTTAACTGTGGAAGAATTGGACATTATGCTGCTAAATGTCCTCACAATAAAGTAAGAAATCAAGCTCAAGAATCAGAGAAAGACACATCAAAGAATTGGCAGAAAGGAAAGAAATTCAGCAGAAAATCCTTCTATGTTCAGCAAGACAGCAGTGCATCTGAAGAATCAGATGAACCCTCAGGAGAAGAGGGAACCTCTGAAATTTTACTGATGGCCATAGAAGATCTTGAAGGACTCTTGCTAGAAGAAGAAGAAGAAGGGGAAGTCGATCTTGAGGGGGAGCCAAGAAGTGCTCTGGAGGAGATTGACAGACTCAAACTAAAATGCAGAAAACAAAAAGAGATTCTCCTAAAATGTGTGAAAGAAGAACAAAATTCAGAAGCCCTCATGCAGCTGAAAGTAAAGCTTGAAGAAGCCAAGAAGATAGAAGATATGTTACTTCAGCAAATCAAAGATAAAACTCGAGAACAAGAGAAGCTGGAAGAAGAAATTATGTGTCTGAGAAGGAAATTAGAAAGTGCTCAACAGAAAGTTTCTATATACCCTTCTCAAATGACAAGTTCTGGTAAGTTGAATGAAATCTTGGATGCTCAAATATCTCCTCTAATAAAACTTGGGATAGGCTATGAAGGAGAATCAAGTAAAGGCAAAGAAAAGGAAAACAAAAATATAATTTTTGTAAAAGCAAAGAAGACTAATGAAGCAGCTCAAATAATTCCTACAAAGGAAGAAACATGTAATGAGAAAGACAGAAACCAGAAGATACCTCTAATAACAAAGATTGTAACAAATACTAAGACAACAGATAAAGGATCATATATTCCTGATTATATCAAATTTGGAAGCCATCAAAGGAGATTCTTGCCTCCTATGAAGAATGCCACCTGTTATGTCTGCCACAAGCCGGGACACATTGTTGCATATTGTCATGCAAGGAGGAATGATTCAAACCAGCAAAAGATGCAAGCATGGAAGAGACAACCTTACATCAGGTATGCAAGTAATTTCTATGGTTATTGCTTTTATTGTAAGGATTTTGGCCATAGAATTATTGAATGTAGAAAGTATGGACAAAGACTGATGTTCAATACCCCAAGGAGGTTTATGAGTCAAAGCAATTTTGTTCATGCTCACAATTCTGCAAAAACTATAATCAAATGTTGTATATGCAATCAAATTGGGCATATATCTTCCAAGTGTTCTCTAAAGGGATATAATTCATCACCACACAAAAGATACCAAACAAAAGGGGGCCTCCAGTGGATAAAGAAGGTGAATAAATGTGACTTGGCTTTAACTGCTCAAGATTTGAAGAGTCAATGGTATTTGGACAGTGGCTACTCTAAACACATGACAGGAGACAAAAACAAGTTTTTAACTCTTGATGAAAAGAAATCGGGCAATGTCACTTTTGGAAATGACAAATCAGGAAAGATCAAGGGAAAAGGATCAATCAGCATAGACAATGGCAGAGGAAAGACCCAAGATTTATTATATGTAGATGGGCTGAAAGAAAATTTACTAAGTGTCAGTTAGATGTGTGATAAAGGCTATGAAGTTCTCTTTAGAGCACAAGATTGTGTAGTCAGATCAAGCACAACAGGAAAAAATCTACTCAAAGGTGTTCGAACAGAGAGTAATGTGTACAGAGTGAAAGAGGAGGATGAAGCCTGCCATCTTAGCAAACTCGAGGAGTCATGGTTATGGCATAGGAGATTGGGACATCTCAGCTTTGACCATATCATTAGACTGAGCAAGAAGAAAGCTATCAGAGATATGCCAGAAATAAAAAGGCCCTCAAACACAATATGCAAATCTTATCAGTTGAGGAAACAAACTCGCACATCCTTTAAATCTAAAGAAGAGTTATCAACAAGAAGACCGCTGCAACTTGTGCACATGGATCTGTGTGGACCTGCAAGTACTAAAACACCAAGTGGAGAGTCCTACTTTATGCTGATAATAGATGATTTCTCCAGAATGACATGGGTTGCTTTTCTCAAGAATAAATCGGAAGCTCTGGACAAATTCAAAACATTTAAAGCATTAGCAGAAAATCAGACATGATGTAAGCTGAAATGCATCAGATCAGACAGAGGAGGTGAATTCACTGATTATGACTTTGCAGATCTATGCAATGAACATGGCATAAAACAACAATTTACTATTGCAGGGACACCTCAGCTGAATGGAGTAGCAGAGAGACAAAACAGATCTGTTCAACAAATTGCCATAGCCATGATGCAAGAGAATAATATTGCTCAAACCTTCTGGGCAGAAGCAGTGCACACAGAAGTACATATCCTTAATAAAGCTCACTTAAGGCCAAGTAGTGACAAGACTCCCTATGAACTATGGCATGGAAAGCCAGCCTCAATCAAACATTTCAGAATCTTTGGAAGCAAGTGTTACATAAAGAATAATGACGAAAATCTTGGAAAATTTGATGCAAGAGCAGATGAAGGGATATTTCTAGGATATGATTCCAAAAGCAAAGGGTACAGGTGCTACAACAAGACGCTTAAGAAGATAGTTGAAAGTATTGATGTGAGATTTGATGAAGAACTTCCAAACAATACTAGAGATACAGACTGCTGCAGTACATCAGACAACAATGAAGAAGAAGATCAAAATGATGATGAAACAAGCAAAACATCATAAGATGCTGGACTGAACTCAAAAACCCCCTCAAGATACACTCAAAAGAACCATCCAGAAGATCAAATCATAGGAGACAAGAATGTAGGAGTACAAACAAGAAGGCAACTAACTGAACAGACAGAAGAAGTATACATAGCCATGATGTCACAAATAGAACCAAAGAAATTTGAAGAAGCCAGCAAGGACAAGTCTTGGGTAAATGCAATGAATGAAGAATTGGACCAAATTGAGAAAAACAATACCTGGGAACTAGTTCCTAGACCTGCTGAGAAAAATGTTATAGGCTAAAAATGGGTATTCAAAAACAAAATGAATGAGCAAGGACAAGTAATCAGAAATAAAGCTAGGCTGGTATGCAAAGGATACTCACAAATAGAAGGACTTGATTATGATGAAACATTTTCCCCTGTAGCCAGAATGGAAGCTATCAGAATGTTCCTGGCATTTGCATGCTACCAAGATTTCAAGGTATATCAAATGGATGTAAAATATGCTTTTCTTAATGGAGATCTAGAAGAAGAAGTATACATGGAACAACCAGAAGGCTTCTCATTGACAGACAAAGAAGACTATGTATGCAAACTGAAGAAGGCCCTATATGGACTGAAACAGGCTCCTCGTGCTTGGTACTCAAGACTGGATAAATATTTGCAAAAACAGGGTTTTAAGAGAGGTGGAGTAGACAGCAATCTATACATAAAAGCCCATGAAAATGAACTTTTGATTGTTGTAGTGTATGTTGATGACATTATGTTTGGAAGCAACAAAGATGATCTAGCAAAAGGGTTTGCTGATGAAATGAAAACAAAGTTTGAAATGTCTATGATCGGAGAGCTCAGTTTCTACTTGGGACTACAAATTCAGCAAAAGAACACAGGTACATTTATTTCACAAGAAAAATACATAAAAGAAATGCTGAAAAAATTCAAAATGGAGGACTGCAAACCTGTGTCAACTCCCATGACCACAGGTTGCAAGTTGTGTGCTGATGATGGGTCTGCAGATGTAGATCAAAAACTCTACAGATCCATGATAGGAAGTCTGTTATATTTGACAGCATCAAGACCAGACATCATGCTAGCAATTGGACTAGTGGCTAGATATCAAGCAGCACCCAAACAAAATCATCTTCTTGCAATAAAAAGAATATTCAGATATCTACAAGGAACAACACAGTATGGGCTTTGGTATCCTAAAAGAAAAAGCTTCACTTTAAAAGCATACACAGATGCAGATTGGGCCAGCTGTGTAGATGACAGGAAAAGCACAAGTGGAGGTGCTTGCTATCTAGGAGAAAGTCTGGTAGCATGGTTAAGCAAGAAACAAACATCCATCTCTCTGTCAACAGCTGAAGCAAAATATATAGCAGCAGCAGCTTTTTGTACACAAGTCATGTGGATGAAGCAGACTCTTCAAGATATGAAGGTGAGCATTAATGAACCTATCTCAATAAAATGTGATAATACAAGTGCCATAAGTATATCTAAAAATCCTGTGCTTCATTCAAAAACTAAACATATACTAATCAAATATCATTTTCTCCGAGAACAAGTGGCTCAGAAAATAGTTAAACTGGACTATGTACCAACAAAAGAACAGATAGCGGATATATTTACTAAACCACTTGCCAGAGAACCATTCGAATACTTGAGAGACAGACTAGGGGTAGTATCTGTAGATACTACTCTCTAATATAAAGAGAAAGCATAGTCTCAGGGGGAGAGCATAAACGAAAGTATCTTTCCTAAAGGAAATCAGCAAGCAAGGGAAGCATAAAACAGGTCCACAGGATCAGCATTATCAGTATTATCAGCACATTCTCAGTATTATCAGCATTCAGCATGAAAAAATAAAAAAATAAATAAATAAATAAATAAATAAATAAACATATATTGGCAATCTAGGACAGATTATAGCAGTAGCAGTCTATATAGCAGCAGCAGCCTCAACACAGATTATATTGTTAACACAAGACTAAATGCATCATCGCCTGCCTGGAATCTAGCACAGATTACAGGCACTACATATGAAACACAGTGGTGCTTTCAATGAGAGATGAACATATATATATATAATATATATATATATCGACTCACTATATCAAACAGAGACAAAACGTATAATCAAGTTCGATAATCCTCAAAGTGTTCTCTCAACAAGTTTTATACATCACTCTGGAGCAGCATGGTACAAAGTCAGCAGAGAAATGCAACGACAGAGTCCATACGGAGAAATGAGGCGTCGCCCTTTGCCATTGATGTCAAAGGGGGAGGAAGAACAGGAGAAAGAGCAGGCAAACAAAGAAAATGTATTGCCATCAATGCCAAAGGGGGAGACTGTTGGAAAGGTTTTCATTGATGGCAACATTGATAGCAAAGGAGGCAGCGTTGAAGCAGCAAATATAATAGAGGCAGCAAAGAAGCAAGTAAAGGCAGAGGAAACGAATATAACAGAGGCACCTATCTGGCAGAGGAAACGAATATAACAGAGGCACCGATCTGGCAGTGCCGTTATCACAGTAACAGCCGCAGAGGCAGAGGCAGAGGCAGAGTGACAGAAGCTGTTATTGCAGAGAATATAAAGGAGACAGAACCAAGCGTTACACATGATAATATTTCGAGTGTTTTATATATATCATTGAAATACGATGAAACGTTATATATATATGTATAATTGAATCATGGAGGATGGAACCCGAGCGCAGAAACCTGGAGGAAACTGGAACCTGGAGGAAACTGGAACCATGAGCGGGGAGACGGAAACCTGACCGGAAACTAAACCCACAGCGGTTTTACAAAATAATATTTCCCCATTCCGCACCGCTTTTGGTACGCAGGCGGTATTGCTGGGACGAGCAGCGATTCCATTGATCAAACAGCACGTGGCATAGGCGGTATTGGAGGGCCCCGTTTAATTTGCAATTCCGCGCGTTAATACATGGACCACAGACGCCGAGCGAAATAGACAGGAGCCGTCGATTTGGTGGGACCGACATCTGACAGCGATCGATTGCAGGACCTGCACGAAGTTTAATGGAAGCGGGGCCCGAAGTTACCAGGCGTGCGCACGCTTTTTTACTGAACCTGTGGTCCGGGGTGAGAACACAAAATGAATTGGTTATGTTTTTTATATGTATTAAAGTCCGAATATAAGTTCCGACGGAATATATTAAAAGAGTTATAACCACGTCCCCAGATAATATATATACGGAGTATGTAGCGATGGGCCCACTCGAGGATGACGTCATTTATTCCAGAGGGTCCAACGCCCTTATCTCCGTCTTGCTCAATCTAGACTCATTTAAGGAATAAAATACGCAGCGTTGTGATATATATATATATGCTAAGGCGCATGAGTCTGTAATTCCGGAGGCCTTGTATATCGGTTCAAGAGTTAGTCATCAACCCCCGTGGAATTTGGAAGGAATGGTTAATATATCCAAAGGTTTGGATGTAGTTCAAGATTTTTTATATACATTGATATGTTACAGTACGCATAAATAAAATCGAAACATATATGTAATAATATTGGGTTTATTACTAAAGCCTGAAGATTGGGTTTATTACAAGAGCATGCGGGAACAAAAGAACTAGAGACAGCAGCAGAAATATGGAACAAAAGAAAAATTGAACTGAAATTATAATGTGAACTTCAAAAAATTATGCTTAAACTCATGTATGAACAGAGAATGTTGACAGGTCGCCCGAGAACAGAAATGGTAATGCACACAAGTCCAGTGAACAGATAAATAAATACAGAGATGAACCAAGATATATAACAGCCACTCGACAACAGTAGAAAAGGACAAAATCCAGTAAAGCCAAAGTTCAGAAGAAGAGCTGAGTGATACTGAAATATATAATTGAAAAATGTAAATGTAAATATTTTTTTATTGTTTGTGATGAAAAGGCAAGTATCCTAAGAAAAGGACAAAATCCCACTATAACCTGAAATTTGTATATATTGTAGTAATTCTAAAATTAAGTTGGAAAAAGGAATAAGAAGACAGAAGCGAAAGAGTCATGACTGATCACTTCAAATTCTTAGTGAAATACAAACAGTCATGTGAGGAACACTATAAATAATATCAACTGATATGAATAAAAGAGAGAGAGAGAGAGAGAGAAAATGGAGAGAAGGCAGAATATAAAAGTGTGAGGCAAAGAAGAATAAGAAAAGCAGAGCAAAAAAATAAGCTACAGAACAGAGCTGATATCTGAAGGAAATCAACAAACATTCAGTTTGGAAAATTGAGGAAGTTGAAGCTTCCCTATCAAGTTGCAGCTTGATAGCTATCAGTTGGAGCTGACTGAGGTTGGAGCCTCCTGTAGGTTGGTGCCTGCAGAAAATCGAAGGGAGTTGGTGCTTCCTTGCAAGTTGTATCTTGCAGAATTGAGGATAGAGCCTCCTGTAGGTTGGTGCTTGCAGAAAACCATGGTGAGAGGGAGTTGGAGCTTGCCTTTGGATCACAACAATAATAAGATGTGGTTTTCTCCCTTTATGGGTTTCCACTTACATCTGTTGTCTCTATGTGTGCTTCTTATGTGTTGATGTAATTATTTCAATATGCTTAATTGCTTGCTGCTTTCAACTTAAGTATGGTGTCACAATAAATTAATATTGGCTGCAAATAAGATTGTTCACATATTAAGCTGTAAATAACTTTGATGAAAATTTAAAAGGCTAATGCATGTATTAAACTGATTCACCCCCCCTCTCAGTTTAATCAAAGATTCAACATGGCCTACCCAACTAGCCAACTCTTTTTTGTCAATGGTAGTTGTTGAAGAGGTAAATCCCCTCTGCGGACAGAGGCAATCCCTACTAGCCCAGAATGGGTCTAGCAACAATCATCAAATGCTACAGCGCAAGTTCCTAATTGCGAATAAACAGACCAACGATGGAGGCCTACCTGGAGTCCAACGCTATGATTCCGGAAGAGACACAAGGTCTGCTCTGGGCCTCGCGTATCACGATCCCCACGATCTCCGTGAATGGACACCTGCACATGCAAAAAACAATACAAATACAAGCATAAAATCCAGAATATGCAACTATATATCAGTCAGAAAGGATATAACTCATCATTATCATAAGTGAAAAATAGAGTGGAACCATAACCAGTAGTCATTCATTAGTAAACAATTGAAAGAGAGTACAACCAATGTTCTGACGTTGAGGTCTCCTTCGGACGGGTCTCCAGTAGTACACGTCTCGCAAAGCCTGCCAAGGATGGGACAAGCCTCTCTTAGAGTCTCTCGACGATAGTCTCCTTGCTTGAGTTTGGCCTTAAGGGAAGAATGAGGGCTCTTAAAAGATTAAGGCTCTTGGAATTTGAGAACTTGAGATTCAAAGCTTGGGCACTTCAAGACTAGCTTGCAATGGTAATGGGCAAGCTTTTATAGATGGAGGAAGGGGAGTTGGGATCCCTATAATTGTGGGATTGGCCATATCTTCAAGGAAGCTTCCATGAGAGGTGGCAAACCACTTCCCCTCTATGGAACTTCTGGAGCCAAACCTCCCAACTCAAGATAGATAGCAGTTTCTGAGTCTGTTGAAACGAAACTTCCGCCATTTTATTTAAAAAACACTCCTTAAATTGGTTGGCGCGACTGCGACTCTGGGACAGAGCGCTAGTTGGCGCGGCCTCTTTGTAGGACTTTCCCCATTGGCCCGAGTGATGAACTGGCTTCCTGCACCAATGCAAAAAGGGATGTTTTATGGTTTTTTGCAAGGATATGTCTTCTGGGCAATTGAAGCTCATACTTAGAGGAATGCAATGATAGTGGTTTCAAGGCATGACATTGCTCACAGGTCACAAAATGGGCCCTCCAATGTGCGGGACAGGGAATGGTAAGGACGGTGACAAATTACTGTGTAACAGATGCCCCCTAAAGCATGAGGCTTGAGAGAGAGAGAGGGGTGAAATGCTTTACAAGAACGTGTCCAATTGAAACTCCGCCGTCGGAAAACCTGCGTGGAGAAATACAACTGATATCTCAAGTACATGATGTATATGTGGTATGGACGCAGCCATCCAAAACAGAGTATACAATAATCCAGATCCAAGGTATGGACGCAGCCATCCAGTGAGGATCGATAAATAGACTCATTTATGGTCGCAGCCATCCATTGAATAAGTCATGTAAATAATAATCCACAAAATCGTAGCCTGGATTACAACAGACACAATCCAGGGTCTTGCGCTCCATCTCGACCCGAACAAAGTACAAGTTCAAGCATGCGAATATGTGAGTTGAAGTCGAACATGCAAGAACATCATCTGATTACCAACCAATGATGAAAGATGTTAACAGACGCAAGAGGAACCACCAATAATGACGATGGTCCTCAAGGTATTACAGGTACAATCTATGGCATGTGAATCAATGAGCTGGCGTCGAACACCCGTAGAATCACTCGATCGGAGGCCAATGATGAAAACCTCACATCGAATGCGACGAACCTGCCATTGAGGCATGCAGGCTCCAAGGTACCATAGGGAGTCTATAGACCATCTTCCTGGATAATGAGCTGAAGTCGATAGGAAGTGATCTTGATCGAAGGTGGGCCATGATGTTTCCCACATCATCGACACGAGACAGAGAAACATGATGTTTTTGTTGTGAATCAGGATCATATGAGAATCAGAGGAAGGTTGATATTTGCATAGGTCAAATTCTCTTGAACATATTGGCGGCACGACAGTGGATTTGGCAGTATTTGACATCAAAAGATCAGAGGTCATGGTGACGAGGCAATGAGCAGAGGAGAGGCCAAAAAGGATCACCCAAACCCATGGAGGCAAGTGAAAAAAAATGAGATGAGATTGTCCCCAACCCGACACGAATGCAGACAAGTGCCATGTTCAAGAGCGACATACTGCCGACACGACAATGATTTTGGTTCCATTTTCCCCACCATTTCGGCGAGTACCTCTTTATTTTTACACAAGCTTGAAGAGGATACCATATGCTTGTCATATAAATCCGTCCTTCGGACGAATCCATCCTAGTACATTTAACGAGCCCTAGGAAGGAGGAACTCGAATAACGTCATTTCGACTAAATCCAATGTCATCAGGGTTTAACGAGTCTGACAAAGGAAGAACTCGGCGTCTTTTCATGTTTAGAGAGTTTGAAAAGACAACTGAAAAGTAAACTCCAACGGTCCCTTTTCGTAAATAGTTCCTCAGATCCGAAAAGGTAGAAAACTATGTCTGAGAAAACCTCCTAGTCGCGATAGGCTAGGGTATTCCTTTTTCGTAAATAATCTATCCCAGCCCGAAAAAGGGGTAAACGTATACTGGGTAGATGTGTTTCGTGTCCACTTTAACGAGATCGAAAAAGACAAGGGACTCGGCAATATTTTTATGTTTAGAGAGTCAGAAAAGAGCTGAAAGATGACTCCTCCTGGAGGAACGAGTGGTATAACGGGTAGCTATGGGTTCCGGTAATGGTGGAACTGCTCAGAACAAGTAAAGGTTAAGAGGCTGGCTAACAAGACCACTCATCGCAGCAGTTCCTCAGGAATGGGTAAAACAACCAAGTGAAGGCATATGATCGGCCAAGCAGATAGTGACGATAGAATGATAAAACCAAGGCTCATCTGGAAAAAACAGGTTGATAAGATGGCAATCACAAGAGGTAAAATGGGAAAGGTTTCATTTTTACACAAGCTTGAAATCAGGAAACTTTGCTTGAAGTTGGTTTCATTTTTACACAAGCTTGAAACGGAAACAACCTATGCTTGAAAAATTAAGCATGCCCCCAGCATGGTGACTCAATTTGAGGTACATGCCCCCCAAGCTTCAATCCATATGAAAGGCAGATGGAGTGAAGGTTCAAGTTACAAGATCAAGAGAAAGACTCGACTGGGATTTTATGAGAACTTATCAGAGACTCAAATTGAACAGGAACGTGTTTCATTGTTTTAACGAGTTTGACACATTAAAAGAACTATCCTCAGGACACCTTGTTTCATTTTTAAGGAGCTTGACACAAGACAAGGAACTCTGCTCCGACAGACCTTGTTTCATTTTTTAAGGAGCTTGACACAAGACAAGGAACCATGCTCCGACGACCTCATCATAATGAACAAGAAGTCATCGCTTCCAAGAGTTGCCCATTTGATGGAAGGAAAACATCCTGGAAGTCAGGACCCAATGCCCCCAGCACTTGATGCACAACAGCATCGTCGCTGAGTACAGGCACGGGGTAGGTAGCCACATAGTTGACCTGCGGTGGGGCAGATACAACAGGTGGATAAAAACCAGGAAGGGATGATGGCGGGCCAGCTGCCATATCAGGACCAAAGAATGAAAGTTGATCAATGGTCACAATCTGTCCTTCATGTGGAAAACAGACCACACAAAAAAAGGAGAGACAAAGCGCTCCCGCTAACGCAGAGTGTGTGCGCCCCAAATTAAAATCTAAGGGGCACAGGACAACCATCACGTCCATATGGACGGTTTTACCTCCCAAAGTAACAGGTAACCTTGGAAGGATCCCTAACGGTTGACTCGTTCTTCTGTTAAATGCCAACAGATTCTGCGTAACAGGCGCAAGCGGCGGCGAGCCCAAATCTTGCCAAGTAGTTAAGGATAGAACACTAACAGACGCACCTTCGTCTATAATGGTGCTAGGTACGACCAGACCAAAAGCCTGTACTGTGATCTCGAAAGGCACATAAGACGGAAGGCGGTATCCAGCAAATCGACTCCAATCAAAGGAAGCAACCAAACTACTCGGAGGGGCTACCATCGAACCAAGATGGTCTTCCCCTGGTGTTACGACCAAAGAAGGAGCATCCTCCACGACCTCCATCTCGAAGGTGGGAGGAGTATCCTCCGGAACCTCCATCACGGGAGGCAGAGGAGCAGCTTCTTGAGGTATAGGGATAGGAGAATCTTTCTCCAAGTCTGAGGAATCTGAAGAAACAAGAAGAACCTGAGGAGTGTGAGATCCACTCTCAACGGAAAAGACCTGGTGCACCGTAGACGAGGCCAGCTCAACCGATCCCACGACCAATGGTTGGTCGGGAACGGATTCCTGAATTTGAATTTCCGGGGGAGCGGGATCGACCAAGGATGACTCTTGACCAATCATGGGATCAACTGGTGGATGACTCAAAGAAAGTTGTTTATAACAAGCTGGAAGGCATGGTGTAGAAACAGCCGAGTTGTCCAACACTCGCTTGGCTTCATCCATATATGGACAAAGGTGAATGGCATGGTGCCCTTCACACAACTTACAGGGATTGGTAATCTTACCTTGTTTCTTAGGAGTCTTACCAACAACAGCTGAAGACGTGCCCCCAACCTGACTCCCGAAAGCCAAAGGCAACGATGGGCGACCGTTGGACCATACTTCGAGCACCTTGGGAATACCAGGGCAGTCTCGAAGAAGATGATCTCCCGTGCACAACATGCAAGGGAACTTGACTTTCCGTGGAGGGTTGGGAGGTTTATTAAGAGGAGGTGCATTAGAAGCAGCAGCTGCAGCCTTAACCTCTCTCTTATCAGACTTCTTCTTCTTTGTCTTCTTCTTCTTCTTCTTAGCCACCTGGTTACTCGAATCTAGACTTTCACCAGGTGAAGTAGAAGAGGAGGACGCAGAAACAGGCGAAGAAGGGGAGAGGTCCACCTTGGAATCAACATGATATTGTTCAGGTGGAGAAACTGATTGACCAGTAGTTGAGACATTCGGGATCACAGAGGTTGAAAACAACCAAACATGTAACCCAACAGTTAACCCAGGAAGGGACAATGTTTCCATATAAGGAGCGCCAACATTTCCAAAAGGAGGAAAATGACCAGGATTCCCATCGGAGGGGATTCCTCGGTTGGTGAACTCTGGAGAAGTTTCCATCAAAACAACTCAACACAACAGCCTAAGGAAACTAACTTTAACCCGGAATATTTCGTGGGCAGTTAATTTTTATGACATTGAAACAAAACTCTACCGTTTCATCTTTTAAGAGTCGAGAAACCGGCAAAAGGTGACTTTATCGCTTTCATATTGGAAAAAATCATGAAAGGACAAGCGCTTGATGATCTTTTCAAATTTAATCAGTCAGAAAAGATCGAAATGACTACTCAGGAATGCTAGGCAAAGGGTGTACCAAATAACCGTGAACTGCAATATACACCTTGGTTTCAAATGAAAGAGAAATCAACCAAGGACTTGACGTACGTGCAGGAAATCTCCCCGAATGTTGTGTTCGGTGTATCACGGGTATAGGGTGGCGGACTCAGCTTCCTATGGATAAAGGATAGAAACCTAGTGGGGTCTCCCTTTATATACGCGACGGTACGGGGAGCACAAGTCCGTACTAGTGCTGTCTAAAGCCAAGAGGCGAACGACAGCTACTAGGTTTAAAGACGCCGGAACACGTCTCTAGCCTAGACCTTTAAATGTGTTTTGTTAATGTTTCAATGCTTCCTTAGGTAAGTTGAATAAATTTTAAAGTTGATCTTCAATTATGTTTCGGTTTCAAGGCCCTACCGTATGTCATATGACAATCTCCTATATGCAACTATATGAGAAAAGAAAACTTTCAATTCGATGAATGCTATCTAGTTAAGGGAAGAGATTCAAACAATGATGCAAAAAACAAAAACACTGAAAACGAAAATTTTCCAAACTAGATGACTTTCACTATCCGAAAGTAATTTCAAACATTCAACGATGTGAATAATTCAATGTAATATATGCAAAATCCTTTTTTCCGAAAACTATGCAATTGTAATCTATGCACAATTTCCTTTTCTTTTCAAATAATAAGAATGCACTCAATGCATTTTTCGATGAAATGAGAATCTACTTAATGCATGCTTTTAACAAAAGAGAATGCACTCAAAGAAATTTTTAGTTTTCAATCATTAAACAATGTGATCTAAGTTCAATGATAAATCTCAAAAAATACTTTTCAATGCAATGTGATCTAATGCATCTTAACAAAAAGAACACTTTGAGATGAAAACTAAATAAACGCAAATCTTCTTAATGGAAGGATGAATACAAAAAGGATGTAATCAAACACTAAGAATGCAATCGTTGTTTCAAACACTTTGTCACGAAATCCCTCAAAAGGCGACAAGACATATGAGGTCAAACACAAGGAGGACTTCCAAAGCAAGAGATCAAAACAAGGCATTCATTCCCTTTTACATCAAACAATCATGGAAAGAAGACATCTCAAACAATGAGCAATGTAATCTATGCTCATACATTGAAAAGACTGGAAGGGAAAGACACACTGGTGGAGGATTTAGGGAAAAAGTCTCAATTTTCATACATCCTGAAATTGGCTCGACTTGTACATTGACAACTAGCGCCAACTGGTGTGACTTGCACATTGAAAACTAGCGCCAATGGCCAATTGGCACGGGTTGCTAACTGACAACAAGCGCCAATGCCTGAAAATGAAAAAACAAAGAATTTCTCCCAACCAAGACCAGACTCACCACTTCAAGCAAAATCCAAAACAAACCCAGAAGAAAAGTACTGACCAAAAGAAGCTTCCGAACAAGGGTAAACCCTAGCACCTACAGGAAATGGCGCGACTGTCTGGCTGTAATCCGCACCAGACAGGGAATGGCGCGAGTGATGAACTGGCAAACTGCGCCAACTGGCGCGACTGTCAGGGCTAAACTCGCGCCAATCAAGCCAACTATGAAAGGGTGAAAATTCGGAAAAGCAGAGGTCAGATCTGATCCTCTGGGGCTGAACCAAAAGCCAAAACACAAAAAGATCCAGCCTAAAAGAGCCAACCAAGCAAGCAAAAACAGCAAAAGAACCCAGCCCAGAAGGCTAACCAAGCAAGGAAAATCGCGAAACAATCAAAACTAGACATATCCCCAGCGGAGTCGCCAAATTGTTGAAGAGGTAAATCCCCTCTGCGGACAGAGGCGATCCCTACTAGCCCAGAATGGGTCTAGCAACAATCATCAAATGATACAGCGCAAGTTTCTAATTTCGAATAAACAGACCAACGATGGAGGCCTACCTGGAGTCCAACGCTATGATTCGTAGAAGAGACAGTGTTCCCGTTCCTCAGCCTCGGCAGATCACGATCCCCACGATCTCTGTGAATGGACACCTGCACATGCAAGAAACAATATGAATACAAGCATAAAATCCAGAATACGCAACTATATATCAGTCAGAAAGGATATAACTCATCATTATCATAAGTGAAAAACAGAGTGGAACCATAACCAGTAGTCATTCATTAATAAACAATCGAAAGAGAGTACAACCAATGTTCTGACGCTGAGGTCTCCTTCGGACGGGTCTCCAGTAGTACACGTCTCGCAAAGCCTACCAAGGATGGGACAAGCCTCTCTTAGAGTCTCTCGACGATAGTCTCCTTGCTTGAGTTTGGCCTTAAGGGAAGAATGAGGGCTCTTGCAGCATTAAGGCTCTTGGGAATTTGAGAACTTGGAGATTCAAAGCTTGGGCACTTCAAGACTAGCTTGCAATGGTAATGGGCAAGCTTTTATAGATGGAGGAAGGGGAGTTGGGATCCCTATAATTGTCGGATTGGCCCTATCTTCAAGGAAGCTTCCATGAGAGGTGGCAAACCACTTCCCCTCTATGGAACTTTCGCAGCCAAACCTCCCAACTCAAGATAGATAGCAGTTTCTGAGTCTGTTGAAACGAAACTTCCGCCATTTTATTTAAAAAAACACTCCTTAAATTGGCTAGCGCGACTGCGACTCTAGGACAGAGTGCCAGTTGGCGCAGCCTCTTTGTAGGACTTTCCCCATTGGCACGAGTGATGAACTGGATTCCCGCGCCAATGCAAAAAGGGATGTTTTTATGGTTTTTTGCAAGGAGATGTCTTCAGGGCAATTGAAGATCATACTTAGAGGAATGCAATGATAGTGGTTTCAAGGCATGACATTGCTCACAGGTCACAGAATGGGCCCTCCAATGTGCAGGACGGGGAATGGTAGGGACGGTGACAAATTACTGTGTAACAGTAGTGACAAATCCCTGTATATGAGACATAGTTGTCTCATCCTCCTTCAGCAACAATTTTTCTTCTCTCAAGACAATTTAATAGGATGAATTTTCTTCTGCATCACCTGCGCACATAAGCAAACTGTCAGTGTTAAGACCATGAGACCCAATGGTCTCAATTGATGACCTAGTCACCAATTCTTCTCTCAGAAATTCTAAGTCTGGTTCAAGGCTTAGAAATTCTTCATCATCTTTTTCTTCAGCTGTCAGAGTCATCTTTACTGCTCCAATCATCATGCCCAGATGCTGGTCCTTCACTATGTTTTCAGCCAACATAGTTTCCTTCTCATCCATTTCTCTGACAACTTCCAACTATTGTTCTTCCTCTTTCTCTGTATGATTAACACATGAATCATCAGCAGTAAAGTTCCAGTGCTTCAATGTCTCCTTCTTCTCTAACAACACATCAGTATGTTGTGCAGAACTCCTTTCCAAACCTTCTGTCAACACCTCAGCATGTTGATCTACATCCTCCAAGAGACTGTCAGCTAGCCTCACTTTTCTTCCATCATCTGCTTCATGAACTCCATCCATGAAGATCTTCCTGCCTTGCTTTCCCAGCAACTCATTTAGTGCATAGGTCCTCTACTTTTCCAATTCTCTTCTCTGAGAATCCAACCTCCTAATAACTCAACAACTTCAATAGGAGCAGATTTCGGGAACCTTACACAACCTTTTATGCCTCTACTTATTCTTGACCAATCCTCTGTTGGCCCTTCTCTCTCAGTTTCAACATTCTGCTGGATATCTTCATTTGACCCTTCTGTCTTCATCTCTCCCTGATATCTCACTATCTCAGCATTGATCTGAACAGATTTCAGATTCAGTGTCTTCTTCTCATCAACAAACTCTGAAGCTTGTTCATCTTCCAGTGGTGTACCTGCAAACACACACAACTTTTTAGTTTTCAAATCACAAGACTCTTCAGTCTTGGTTGCTCCCTCAAGCACTTCTTCTTGAACAGGTCTGCGCATGGAATCTTCAATTTCCATCTTTGCATCAAGAACTCTGGGTTCTTCTTCCTCTGTGGAGTCTTTCATCACTTCACATTTGTCAGACTCAAGAACACAAGCCCTCACATCATCTGGACTTGTCCAATAACTCAGGAATTCCTCAATGATTTCCTCCTCAGCAAGACAAGATTCTTGCTGCCTCAAGTCTTCACTTTGTCTCACAAGATCTCCTGCAGGTCTCCACTCTTCATCTGTGCTCTGTTCTGCTTCACAAGCAGAAATTTCTTCTTTCAACTCAGCTGCTCTGAGTTCTTCTCTCAACAGGGAAATCTTCTTTTGCCTCAACCTCTTCTGTAACGGTTTCCATTTCACCTTCTTCCTCATGAGCCAACCAACTCTCTGGCTTTCTTTATCTTTTCTTCAGTTCATTAAACTCTTCCTTGATCTCAGCAAATTCTTTCCAATATTCTTCATCTGTGAGTCTCTTTCTCATGCCAACTGTCTTGGCATCTTCTGTCATTCTTTTGTTGTGGCTTCTCCCAGAACCTTTGCAATATCTGCAGTCTCTGATATGGCTCTCAGTGGCCATTTTCTTCTCTCGGAGTTCTTCACTCACAAGCTGCACTAAGCCTATGCAACAACAAGCTCTCTTGCTGCAACTTACCTCACCAAAATTCTCTCCCGAGCTCCGGCTTTTGGCAAGTACTGGTCCCCTCTCTCTGGAACCTTCTAGGCTTCACTCTGCAACTTTCTCAAGAACACCTCTTTCTGTCCTCATCCAACCTCAGTTGGGAATCTTCCAGGTTCTTCCACACTCTTTCTGCACTCAGAATCCCTTGTTGGACTCTTCTTTCACTACTCTCAAAGCTGTGATCTAATTCTGCTGAGATGTCTTCAATTGTCTGCACTCTGACTTCTACAAACAATCCTTCAACCAAAGTTAAACACTGCTCATCTTCTCTTGAGAACACTACAAATGTCCTCCTTATCCAGCCTCTAGCTGAATACCGGGCTCACTACCTTCACTATCAAACTCTGTCTTCAATTTTCAGCAACCATAATTCTGCAACTACAAATTCAATCAGATTAAAGTTAATTACCTGCAAGATCATGATCCTGTCCTCCACTCACTCCACAATCCTGTTCACTTTAAATATGTATGCTCCATGTCAGGCTTCCAAATCTGCAGTCTTCTATTAAACATACTTCAACTTTTCTTTCCTGTTCAGTACATGTGCATTTCCAAAACAAACTTTTCAGTGAGCTAACTAAATTCTAGCTCTGATACCACTTGATAGCGGGGTCTACCCTTAGCCCCGGTTTACCTTGGTCCCAACCCCAATTTGTGTGTGAAATGTATCCAAATTTTCATGTCCAATCTTCTTCTGTAGTCTGGGCAATCTCACAACCTCCCTTTATTCTACGCTAGAAAATTTAAAAAAATAAATCTGGGTTATTTTAATATCTCAATTCAGAGAATTGAGATATTAATTCAACACTCCTCTATAGTTATAACCCGACAGTCCATTATGTATACATATGCGCCAACTTCGCATATACAACCATTATACGCGACATAATACTTTGGGCTATTAGAACCATATTAATTGACCCTCGGCATGTACATATATTAACCCACGTAATATATCCATATTATATATTCCGGCGTTCTTCAATTATTAACGAAGTCCCACAATAATCGGCATACCTTTATTAACTTGTAAACCTTAATTTATCTTTGATTTGGGCCCACACATACAACGCACTGCCAACGTGGAGTCAACACGCAACCCAATTCATACCTTTGTTAAATCCACGCGCCATCCAACGGTTGTTATAGCATTGCCCCAATCCTTACAATCCGACGGATATCGCTCGGGCAACTTGCATGAATAATAACGCGCGATGGCACGCAGTGGAAGGCAGTTTTCCAACTTCATTCAGGGACGCGTGTCAGCTGCTCTATGGAATCGCTCCCAACTCCTCAAATACTGCTTGCCGACGATAGGTAGTGCGATGAAACCCACCGTTCAGCTCTAAACCGTCGTTACTATTCATCTGGTCATGGTTCCGCTTCTTCCTATGCTCCAGGTTCCGATCCAACACTTCAATGCTCCGCTTTCGCTCTCACTTCAGTCAATACACAGCTTCTTGTTACACCACACTCATCCAATGAACCCCACTTCCAGAGTTCCACTTATATCGCTTCGCGCGGATCAACTGCACTTTCATAAATACTTCAAGCGACCCATGCGGACATGATCTATCATCAGATCCTTAACTGTTACAGATTCAAATACTCTCATCGAGAACACACATATAATCAAGGCACATACAATCAAGACACAACACTGACAAGGAAGTCACTTTCTTCAATGACACACAGTATTCATTAACCAGAGTTAAACCCCCACCAGGATTTCTCAACAGGGTTTCACTTTTAACTTCATACGCAGAGACTCATACTATACATAATTACAGAGAAAAATTAACAAACGCACGAACACGCAAGGTATTCCCCACACAGAGTTTAACAACAAATGCACAGTTACACTGAGATAATTCCTTCACACGATTCAACCAAGAAGACATAAAGTGACACATGTAACTCATAAGAAATTCTTCATAAATAGGTATATATATATACATTCATATACAGGTGATAAATCTCAGCTAATTCTTACAATTTCATGACAGGCTAGATATTCAGTTCAGTGGCCATTATCCTCCTATTCTGTTGCTGAAGAGGTTCTCTACCTCTCTCCAGCTCTCTCCCTCTCTCTCTCTCTCATCTAACCTCTTCAGGGTTACATTTATACAAACAGTCCAACAACTCTTAGCATTCCAATTCCTGAATCTAGACTCAATAACTGAATTAATCCTAAACTGACTCTTAGTATTCCTATCTTAACCAATTCTCATGTTCTCAAAATAGCTTGAGAACAATTACAATTCCCTACCAAAATATTCAAAATATTAATATTTACAAGAAATTCAAAGAACATGGGACCCCCTATGTCTATTTATGTACAAAGTAACTTTTGAGCCTAATGCCCCTGCATCATTAGGAAAGAAGCACTTGCATAGACATAAGTACATTCCCTGAATGACTAAGACAAATTATTTTTCAGTGATGAATACCTAATTCACAAATACGAGAAACAAAGTTATCTACATCCATTTGAGATTATCCAAATGAAGATGAGTATATTCAGTTGATTTTACTACACCTCATTATCTATGAGGAACTTAGGAGAAATCATTCGAGGTGGAAACTTTTTTCTTTTTTCTTTTTTTCTTTTTTTTTTCAGTGGAAAAAACGTCTCGTTTATATTATGTACCAGTGAAAATAAACTTCATCTTTTTTCTACAAAAATGTTTCAAAATATATCATGGAATTTCGTTTCATGTTGTACAAGTTCACTTCCCTTTCAAACAGTTACATAAATATAAAGTGGCATCAACAAAAAATACTATCTTAACCAGATTACTATGTTGTGTAGTATCATTTAATTACATAGTGCCTTTCTTTTCGTTCCTTCTTCATTTTCTTAAAATTTTATTTGATTGTTCGCCACATAGAAACTGCAGAGTAGTATCTTTCTCCCTGCATGTGCTAATAAAAATATTTAAATAAAAGCATCAAAATGTTTAGATCCATATCCATCATCAGTCTCGTCAAAAGAATTTAATCGTTCCTCTCGCACCTATGCATGTGGAGTCATGAAGCTCATA
Organism: Pinus albicaulis; assembly: GCA_034641835.2. Taxonomy (NCBI): domain Eukaryota; kingdom Viridiplantae; phylum Streptophyta; class Pinopsida; order Pinales; family Pinaceae; genus Pinus; species Pinus albicaulis. The sequence continues at coordinate 29,311 of JAXQQM020063115.1, read as the reverse complement.
GTGCATCTCCCCGAAGTTGCCTTGGAGCCCTTTCTTAGATAATCTGTCAGCTTGTGTATTTTTCTCTCTGTAGATATGTTTGAAGGTTATGTTGGAGAATGATGAGCGGATTTCTTTAATCTTGTCCAACCAAGCAATGAGATATCCAGGGTTAAGAGATGTTCCTTTGTTGAGATGGTCCAAGAGAACCTGTGAGTCACCAAATACCCACAGTTTATCCATATAGGGCTGATAAGAAAACCACATGAGGGCCCATAGTGCCAAAATTTATGCTCGCATATTGGAACCAGTACCTCCATACTAATGGATTTTGTAGTGGCATGTGGGGGATATCATCAACCATGCCCCACATCCACATCTAGATTGTTGTGATGCCCCGTCAAAGAATCCAGCAGGGTAGTGGATTTTGAAAGGTCGTAATCTCTTAGACAAATCAGGAGGGGGTTTCTGATTAACTTTTAATTTCTCCCACAAGATGATGATCTTTTGACGGACTTTGTCCAGGTTGCTGCTAACCTCCTCAAAAATCCATTTATTTCTAGTACACCAGATGCACCAGTAAAATAAAACTGGAATATTCCTGAGTGACTTACCTTTACTCAGCCACCATTTGATGTAGTCTTGGGAATTCTCCAGTTCTATGAACTGTACTTTGAAATGTTTGCATATTCCTTTGTGCACTTCCCTTGTAAAAGTGCAAGAAAAGAAAAGGTGTATATTATCCTCATCTGCGTTCCTGCAGAGACAAAAAATGCCGGGGCCATTTTTTCCTCTTTTTTGTAGATTAGACCATGTCAGGTTCTTGTCCCTCCACACCAGCCATGAGAGGATTATCATCTTAATATGTGCCTTTACTTTCCAAACTTCTTCAAACCATATCTTTGTAGCTTAGGAGCTTGTAGTTTTCTTTAGCAGAAATCTGTCCATCTTTTATAGTTCCTTTCCAAGTCACCCCGATCTCCATTGTTATGGTTTTGCAAACCCAGGCTTCACAGCAGTTCATTATATTCGTCCCATTCATATATCATATGCCCCTGTAAATCCATTTGTTTTGTTGTTTTCCAAACAGGAATGCCTTGTATATATTCCTTTACTATTTGTCCCAGGAAAAAGATGCATTTTCTATTTAGGTGTGAAATCAGTGCATCATTGATGACAGGATAAGGAGATGTACCTCTCATACTCGGGCTGCTAATTTGAATCTTCCCTCCAGTGCCATAAGCCCATTGCAGATTATTCGAGAAGAGATGCCAGATCATCTTGAAACCCCGCCAGATAATTGATTATGTTCCATCAGATATCCATCTCCTCTGAAATAGCTCCTCCATTCCCCAACCATTTAGATACTTGTACCTTATAATATCGTTCCATATTCCATTGGAATTGAAAGCCCTCCATAGTGACTTCATCAAAAACCACACATTTGAATTGTAAATACCCACAAAGAATGTAGTAAAGATATATAAAATCAATAAATGATTTAATTAAATCTAAAAAGAAAATATAACAAAACTAAAATTTGAGCCCTACCTTAGGTTGTTTGTACTTTGTCCCTTATTGCAGCCAATGTGCAACCTTTTATGTTCAATTGCAAGTCGTGTATGGCACAAATACAATCTGTCATGTTTGATACTTTATAACCTGTGTAATATTGCATAGTATAATTCTGAAAAATGCACAAAATATAAGAAAGTTAAGCCTATGACCCATGTAATTTTTCATGTTTGGGAGTGCTTCTAGGGAGCTTTCGGAATGTTCAAGTTCGAGGGCTAGCTTTGTCTGTCGGTCTGACAGTGTTTCTTTTAGGGTGGTCAGTGGGTTTGTCTACGGAATTTTCTGTATTGTGATGGGAAAAAACGCCAAATGTGGGAAGTCTTAGAAAGGCTTTGCGTTTGAATCAGTGCAGGGTTTTTGAAAGAAATTTGAATGCTAAGAAAAAAAAATGGCTGGAATGTGTAGGCATCGAAGTTCAACATAGTTTAGGATTCTGATTTCCGCCTCTGAATTCCAGTTGGGTTTTGAAGATTTTTTTTTTGAGGTTTAAAGTCATAATCGTCGATGTGTTGTTGTTGCAATATTGAAAATATTGTTTCTGGTTATGATGACCATGGTCGAGGAGAATGTTATCGGGTACAATACCATCTTCGAAGAGGATCATGGTATGATTAGCACCTTAAGGAAATAATTATGTGGCCATGGAGAAAAGGTTGACTCCTTTGGGAAACATCCGCCATGAAAATTCTTGGAGCGATCATGCGCTAAGGCACGCAAAAATAACAAATTTTGGATCTGAGATCAAGAGAATACGTGAGAAACATCATTACCAATGTATCTTGCCCTGCATGCCATCGCTAGCACATCTTAATCGCATTCTGGACTATCGTTGGTCATGATTGAATTCAAAATTGCTGCAGACTGTGGAGAAGTATTTTCTCGTGAATTGGGCATGGAATGGCATCTTCGATTTGGATGTCACAATTATTCTCTCGTGAATTGGGCATGGCATTTTCGATTAGGATGTGAGATCTGATCGACCACTGTTGTTGTTTGTATTCACAGTGATACCCAAGTTTTGAAAAATAATAATGTGTGTCAGTAATAAAGATTGGGCCGAGTGGAGGATTCTCTAACAAAGAGTCACCATGTGCGTAGGAATTTTTTCTTCGAGACAAGATCAATGATCGATTCACCATCATAAAGGCATTCTTCAATTTCTTAAGAAATTAATTAAATCAAATTGAAGGTAAATGTTGATCGATTCACCATCATAAAGGCATTCTTCAATTTCTTAAGAAATTAATTAAATCAAATTGAAGGTAAATGTAGATATTTTCCATAGTGCTATTTATTTTGGCATAAAGAAGAGTCAAGAGGCAATGGTAATTTTGCATGGTGGATTGGTTGAAATCATTGGGAATGCTAATAGTCAAAGAAAGAGGTAAATGTGGATCTTTGAAGAAGAATTTCAGTTTGGTGATGTAGGAAAAATACATTGTTGTATGTTTGAGTGGTTGTTATATTTAATGAGTGATGCGTAAATTTATTTTATTTATTTGTAAAGTTGTTTTTATGTGTAAAAGAGAGATGCAAAACCATAAAGAACAAACTGATTATTGAACAAGCTAATGTGACTGGTTGTGCTCTACAAGCATTAGTTACATATAGTTCTTAATAAGATTAAGCTAGTGTGACCCATCGTGCTCTGAGAGTGTCAGTACAAGTTATTTTATACAAAGCCAAGGTGTAGAATTATTTGTTGAAGACATTATGTACCCAAAATGCTATCCTAGATAACTGATGAAGCCTACAGAGGGTCGTAGATTCAATAGATGGAGGCAGTTCCATAGGATGGTTCAGTATTGAAACTGACCTATCGTGCTTCGAGAGGTCCATAAGCATCAATTCAGCAAAATATGTCAACAATGGTCTGAAGCGATTATGTCTTAAATGGATCAAATGGGACTCTCAAAAGTGTGGTGAAGAAAAGAGTGGAAACAGTGAGATTTCAGAGTGGATATGAGTGCTAGTGATTACCATATCAGATAAATGTGATATGGTATTAGAAATAATGCTTCCATGCGTTCCAAGTTGACATTAGTTGTAATTATGAGTTCCTAGGTTATTAGTTGTATTAGTTATTTTTAGTAATCTAGATCCACTATTCTCATATCTAGAAGTTTCATGCATTCTTATATATGTAAGATTTGTGGGATCAATAAAATACAATGTGTGATTTGTTGTGTGCACAATCTATCTTTTCTCTCTCGTTTTTTTTCTATCAGCTCCCTAGTTGGCATCCTAGTGGGTAATTCGAGGTTTGCCTATCTTTAATACTCAGGCATGTGTGTACACTCCTAGGAACACACTCATTCGAACACACACACATTCTTATGGGTGTGAATTCCTAATGGCCCCATTGCCACTCTTGGGGCTATCATTACCATGGGAGCACTCGTATATGTCTTGACTGTTACACATAACAAAATAAACATTACTCTATGGTAGATCTAGGTGTTGGTCAACTTCATAAATCCATTATAATAAAATATATGTGTCACCTCAGTGACACTAAGAAGTTTGAAGATGAAAAGTCATTTTCTTTTAAATTATCCATCCTATACTAAACTATATTGAAATTTAAAAAAATTGTCACACTATTGACCTTTTTAGAAAATTATGATGATTATGAAATACTTTTCTTATTATTTTTGAAGTATAATTAAACATATAATTTTCCATTTTAATAAATATTATTCATGACAAAAATAATATTTATTAAAATACTAATGTTAATTTAAATGTAAATTACTTTCATTTCACTATGTAGCAAGGGAAATTAATAGAAAGATCATATTTTTTCTTCAACATAAATATAATAAATAAAAAAACAAAAATTAAACACAAGGTTTTGATCCCAAACTTACATGTGAAGCATGAACATCATCGTGCAAGTAAGTTTCTAGTCAAAGAATATTTGAAATTCAAAAAATTGTGTGTACATTCCTAGCACTAAAATGTGGATGTGTCCCTAGTGCTAAGAATGCATGTGTGTTCTTGCTACTAGGAAATTTAACACATCTAAAATGGTTGATGTGGGGTTGAGAGAGAGGGGAAGGGTGAAAGAGGGAGGGATAAAAGGACCAACGAAGATAAAGAGATATGTGTGGGGGGAGAGAATGAGAGGGTGGGAGGGGGAGAGTGAGTTAGTGAGAGAGATAGGGAAAGAGGGTGGGGAAGGGAGAGAGGGATAGTGGGGGACAAAGAAAGTTGTGGGAGGCATACGAAGAAGAAGAGATATAGAGTTGGAGAGGGACTTTTTATGAAAGAGGGATAGAGAGAGGGGGAGAGGGAGGAGAGAGAGCATGAGTAAATTAGTTAATGAGAGTGGAAGGGGGGGAAGAGAGTGGAAGAGAGATAGAGATATTACAAGGAGAGGGGGGGAGCGAGTGAGGGAGATAGATAAGGATAGAGGGAAGGAGATATGGAAAAAGTTATAGGGTAGAGAGGGAGAGAGGGGAGGAGAGAGAGAAAGAATTGAGATTTCCAAGGGGGTTAGTATGAAGGAAATAAAGAGGGAGGAGGAGAGACAATGAGACAAAGGGAGTCAAGGGGATAGAGAAAAAGAGAGGGGGAGGGAGATAGAGATAGAGAAAGAGGAGGAAGAGAGAAATAACGAGAGATAGAGAGATGGGGGGGAGATATCTAAGGAGAGAGTGAAGAATATATAGATAGAGGTGGAGGTGGGTGAGAGATGGAAGAAGAGAGAGAGTGAGGAGGGAGGGGAGAGAGAGAGGTGGGATTTATAGGGGAAGTGATAAAGAGAGAGAGAGAGAGAGAGAGATGAATCTAGAGGGGTGGAAATATAGGGAGAGAGAGGGGGACAAGGAGGGAAGAAGAGATAGATAGAGATAGAGAGTTGGAGAGATAGATAGAGTGGTGGGGGAGAGCTAGAGAGAGAGTGAGGGAGCGAGAGGAGAGAGAGAAAGTTGAAAGGGTGTTGATTTGGAGGAATGATTGAGGAAGTGATCAAGGGATAGAGAAAGAGGAGGGAGAGAGAGAGAGAGAGGGGTGGTAGTTAGGGAGGGAGGAGAGGAGAGAGGGAGATAGAGGTAAAGTTAGATAATTATTATTGGCTCTTATCCAATAATGTAGGTTGAATTCATTTAAATGATTCATCACTAATCTATAATGATAAAGACTCTCTCTTGAACCATTACCCTACTTCCTTATGTCTAAAATGTCAAGTCCTATTTTTACTCAAAATAAAAAATTATAGTTAATAATTTTAAATTAAATGATATCCATAAATAAATAAATAAAAACAAAAACAAAAACAAAAAAACAAAACAAAAACAAAAACAAAAACAAAAAAAACAAAAAAACTAGTATCTAATTAGAAATTAACTCTTATTCAAAAGAGTTAAAAATTTAAAATAAGTAATTAAGTTAAATTAAAACCAATATCCTCCACGAAAGGGAAAAATCAATTTCAATTTGAATTTTTTTAAGCATGGAATGTAGTGGTAAAAAAGACATATCTTGTCATTTTTGTCAGTCTTTTGCTTTGCACAATATCAACTGCATATCTCGCAGTAAAAACATGTTAATGGACAACTTTTAAATATTAATAAAATTTTATTTACTTAACTATTTTATAATATAAGATTAATTAACATATTTAATGGTTAACATTTAAAAAGAAAAGCATAATAATTTTATAATTAACTGTTGTGATGAGGAATAAGTACACAGAACATGCCACAGCTCTTTTTCATTTTCAAATTAAATTAATGTGACTCTTGGATTCATCTTCCAAGGTCACTTGGACTCCTTTGTGACTTTTCGCCTTCCACACCTCCCTCTCCGCTCATCCAACCCAGCCCACATCACTCCCCCCTCACTTCAAACTCCCCCCATCCCCCTCGCTCGGCTGCTCGGCCTTTCCTCCCTCCCACCCACGCATTTTGCGTTCAATTTTTTAATTAATTCCCTCCCATTTTTTTTAATCTGCAAATGATTTATTTTTAAATTATTTTTTATAGATTGGCCTCCCCTAGAAAATATCTCCCCCAGTAGTCACCTCCCCCAGTAATCACCTACCCCAAATTTCACCTCCCCCAGTAAACACCTCCCCCATATTTCACCTCCCTCAGTAAAAACCTCCCCCAAATAATACCTATGTTTTTCCCTAAAAAAAACAACAAAAGAAGAAGAGAGAGAGAGGAGATGGTAAATGGATAGATGAATTGTCTACATAGTGGAAAATGAAGTTTTTGTTGTATATTTCTCTATTATGAAAACATGACCAAGATGTGTGGCATGACAATGTGAAGGCAAATGTTGAAAATTGGTGGCATCATAAAACTTACTCATAGTTTTTGGAATTTGCCTTCCTCTTTATTGTGAGGTAATATAGCAAGCTCAAGACCATCTGCTCAGATAGTGAAACATCCAAGTTTTTGAATCTCCTTCTTTTTCTGAGTTGAGTTATCGTTGGTGTAAAACAACTTTTTGAAGAAGAGAAAAATCATCTGCCTTAAAGGGTTATTACACAGTGGTTTTTGTTGCACATTTACAAAATATTTGCAGTGACATTGCATTGCTTCTTAATTCATAGTTGTTGTCAGTGTTTGAAGTATAACTTTGAGTTGCTGAGAAACTGTTGAAGACTTCTATGATGTGAATCATTGTTGCTTGCTGGTCAGACAGCCAAGTCTATACCTTGAGGTCCTCCATAATTTGAGAGCAGAGTTTGTTCTTTGGGAATTCCATAATTGGAAGTTCAAAAAAAAAGGGTCTTTGAAGTCACTTGTATTCTTTTGAAATTAAGTTGAATCACATTATAAACGGGTGCATTATCGGTTGAAGTCGACACCCTTTATTTCTTGAGCCTGAATTGTTGAGAAAAATGGCTAAAATAAATGATGCATTAGAGTTGTTGAATATCCTCATTCATTCCATTGTTCATGATATGGTAAAAATGAGCAAGAATGCTCTTTTTAATATTCAAACTTGCTTGCAAGATGCACAAGACAAGATTGAGTTTTTGCAGTTGGAGTCTCAGCTTCAGCAAGATGAACTTCAGCAAAAGAGTCATCATTCTGAACCTAGTTCTGTTCAGAACATTGAGAAGGGCTCTCATCAGCAGCAAGAATATAAAGTTGTAGATGATTCACATTCATTTCCTTGTACAAGAGCAAATTTACATGCAGATGCAGTAGCTCAGTCTGCACTTCCCAAGCCCATCATCAGACCTTGGGAAGAGCTTATCCATAACAAGCACAAAACAGGTCTTGGATATGACAAGGAGTTGTCCTTTCATATTCCGGACTACTCCAAGCCCATCAAATTTCAGAGTGTTGAATTTCTTTATGACATTTCACGTTTAGTTGTTCCAGATTATGCTTCTCTTCCACAACAACAACAACAACAAATTGTAAAATGCCAACACTGTGATCGAGTTGGCCATATGAAAGATCACTATTTTGATCTTCATCCATGCAATCACTATGGTCGGCACACCCATTCTTCACACAGATGCTTCAGAAACAAGCCTCCTGTAAGAACAAAGATTCGTCTTGGATGGATCGCTTCTTGGAAATGGGCATCAACAGCCAAGAAGATGTTTAAGTCACATGTCAGAACTTGTTCTTGAATATTGAACAATCTTGCAGTTGACTTTTCACCATCATCTCACCTTGTACCTGACAAAGGGGAAATTGTGGTCATCTACAAGCTTCGACGCCACATCAAACGAGCCTGAGCCACAATCTCTCATTCCATATTCAGAGTTGTAGCCAGAGACACAGCAGTTCAAGCGAGCCTGGGCCACAATTCATCATTCCAGATTCAGAGTTGTAGCCAGAGACATATACCCATGAGCATTCCTTTGGTTGGTGGACAACCTTAAACCATCCATGTGAGGTTGATATTCTTCCTCTTTCAGAACACTTACTCTAGCAGAAGACTTTAGCTTCTTTCCAGTTTTGGTTGAGTTCCAGGAATTGCATCAAGAATTCCAGTGTTGGTGTTCATCCTTAAACCATCACAGGTTGTAGACATCCCTTCTTTTAGGTTGAAGGTCTCCCTTTTCAAATATGAGGGACAATTACTCTAGCAGAAGCCCTTAGCTTCTTGCCAGTTTTGGAAGAGTTCTGGGAACTGCAATAAGCGTTGCGTTCCAGTGTTGGTGGTCATCCTTAAACCACCTCTTTATGCCAACATTTCAGAGAGCTAATTCAGCCTAAGTGCTGCCATGCATACTTTGCAGATTTGTATTACAATTCTCTTCTTGGACTCACACATACCCCTTCGGATTAAGAGGGGGAATGTTGAACACCTAATCCTCCATGGGTAGGTGTGGAAGGTGAAAAGTCACAAAGGATTCCAAGTGACCTTGGAAGATGAATCAAAGAGTCACATTAATTTAATATAAATGTACATCTATGTGTAATAGAGAAGCAACGAATGCCTATCTTTCTATGTGTTTGTTCATATTTCTTCATACACCATGTGTGTTTTTAACAAGTGTCACATCTGCTCTCAAGCACATCACACGTGGAATTGTTCATATCTTCCATGCTTTCAAGCAACGATAGAAACATTAATACCAACTAACATTGGGAAATCATGACATGTTGATCCTAATATCTCGAGATGCGTAGCACCACAAAACGCCGCATCTCACAACATCCACCATGCATCATCATCTTGCACTATGATCAATGCTGACACCCACACCATCTACTCTGCTAGCACATGTTATAACTGCCACATTTGCACCAGTAACTCTCATAGTTCTGAGACATGCCATATGTTACAAACATTTAGGCAACTACGATTCAGCATCCACCTCCTATCAAGGAAGATAATTTTGCCCCTTAGACACCAACGAGGTTACAATAACTTCCTTGCACTCATTACCAACCCTCCATTACAGAAATTCTACCACCACCTAATGCTAACGACACGCAACATCACATACGATTCATTTCCTTGTCCGTAGGAAACATGATTCGTGTCGTTTGCTCATCATTTTTTGGTGTCAATATCGCTAAACCCGCCACACTGGTGGTACCACCACTGACGGTTCAGACCCACTCCATTTTCACATTTTCAACTTCACTAAGTTCTAAGACATCAACCACTGAATCATATTCTTGCTTTTCGACCAACACATCCAAGCCCGAACTCCACCCTCATGGCCTCGTGAAACCCAATTTAACATTATATAGTCTTTTCACTCAGCTGAAAATATTCAAGAGGCCACGACGGAACCCGAATGTCCATGTCACACCATGCACCGTCATTCGTTCTTTCTATATAAAAAATCATTTATACCTATTGACACACCTAGCCATGAAATTTGCGTCATTGAGTCAAAATATTTACTACCTCCAGGACAAGTTGATTGGTTTAAAAATACCATCCCAGTGCCAGATGTTTTTGAGGAAAGGAACATGTAAAATATTTCACCTACCATTAATGTAAATATTTCAAACAAACCTAACATACTCGAAGAGATCTCATTGGGGGAAGCTTTCTCTCAAGATGAGATGACCTCATACACTTCCATGTTCCAAGAATATTGGGATATCATTTCATGGGCTTACTCTAAGATGCCAGGTATCAGTCCCACCATGTGGAACACAATATTGACACATGATCTGGCACCTAGCCTACTAGGAAAAAACAACGTCAATCACATCCCTCTTAGGCAGAAGCAAACAAGCAGGAAATTGATAAAGTGCATAAAGTTGGTTTCATATATCCTATCACACTCCTTGGCTTTCTAACCCTGTACCCATCATGAAAAAATAGGGCACCATTCGTGTTTGTACTAGTTTCAAAAATGATTTGAATAAAGCTTGTCCAAAGGAAAACTACCCTACTCCATTCATCGACCAAGTGATTAACGCTTGTGCAGATCACAAGGCCCTATCCTTCATCAACGGGTTCTCAGGGTATAACCAGATTCAAATTCACCATATAGATAAGTATAAACCTGCCTTCACAACCTCTTGGGGCACATTCACATATCGAGTCATGCACTTTGGTCTTAAAAATTTTGGTGCCACCTTCCAACAGGCCATGAAGTATATATTTCATGATCTGGCTCATCTCATTCTCACCTATTTGGACAACCTCATTATATGATCCAAAAAGTGTGTCGATCATTTGGATAACTTGCGCCTAGTGTTTCAAAGGTGTCAAAAATATAACTTATGCTTGAACCCTCTCAAGTGTTTCTTTTGCGTTAACATGGGATGACTAGTGGGATTCACTGTTTCCTAGAAAGGCATTAGAGCCGACCCTCTCAACTTCTAGGAAATCAAGGAAATACCACCTCCATAAATTTTAAAGCAGCTCCAAATCTTGTAGGGTAAGGCCAACTTCTTACGTCGCTTTGTCCTCGACTACGCCACATGCGCACAAGGCTTCTTGCACCTTCTCCGTTAGGATATCCCTTTCCACTGAGATCAAGAGACACAATGATCAAGACCACATCATATTCATCATGATACCCTCCATTCCAATTTAACCTCAAACTCATTTTTGGGCCCACCACATGCTTAAAGTACCACTTCAGGTGTGCCTTCTCTCTTTTTTTAATTCATATTATTTAGCTGATTTAAAATTATATATTTTTCCGTCAAGATGTTTTCATTTTGGGTATTGGTATTTGAAGTTGTGGGTACATCGGAAACTTCCTGCCCAAAACAGGGCCCCAGTGGCCATTAACAGAGTAAGTATCATTCATTACTCAGTATGATAGACTTCTTTCAAAGCTTTACATATCATGACATCATTTCTCTGAAATTCACTATATTTTCCATCATCTTGACCATGTTTACCAACCCCTTCCCTTTCACATGGTAAACGGCCATGTCAGTCGATAGAACCTCCCCACTCATGGATCACCCCACGTTGTAGATCCCTCATAACATTAGATCCATGATCATACAATCAAGCTCAGGAGCCAGTTCACTTTCATGCCTTGAATATTGGCCTCATTTTCCTCTTCTTCACAAATGACTTACCAACCCCACTCCCAGGCCACCCCATGTGTTTTGCGATGGATCAAGACGAACACACTATCGTGTTCTACATTTGGAATATCATCCCTCCATTTACATAGCCCATTGGTGTCACTTCATCCGCCTCATCAACCTCACACAAATACTAACCATTGGGGCCCCCACTCTCGGAAAAACCCACCTTACCTCCATCATCATACAGGTCACCGTATTTTTTTTTGGGCACCCATCTTTGTGTATGTACATCCAAACCACCTTTACATTCTTTTGGCGAGTGTACAAATATTTTTAGGGAAATGGATCCCACCCATATTTTCATGTCTTGTACTTGGCGACAGTCCCTATTCGCCCTTGGTCAGAGCTCGCATATAATCCACGATTATTTACCCTCTTCATGCCAGTAAGAACATGCTCATACATGCTTTGGATGTCCTTCAGACTCCAGGGATCTTACCCCAAAATAATTGTTTTATTATCGCCACTCGCAATATAGCTCAGACCTCAGGAAAGTTGTCCATATCAATTCATATTTTCAGCTTTCATTATCTTTCCTTGTTGACACATCTCATTACAATCAGTTTCACTCCACGCCTTGATTTCCTGAATAAACATCTCAGATGGTTGATGCCACTCTCCTCTCGAATTCAACACCCATATTCCATGATTGCGGAAGTACCTTGGGTGTTTTTCCCCCTTAAGGGACATCCTCGGGTGGCACAGTGGGAATCCTCATTGCCCATTGATGTCATTGATTCCACCAGAATTCGACACCAACATAAGGTTTCATGTCAGGGTGGTATTGTACTTCATGACTGTGGCAGTTCTCTCATTTAGTTGAAGACCCACACATCGATTTGCACCTAACTCAACAATGCTTACGTTTTTATACATGGGAGGTACCTGTAGTCAAAGATCCATGCACTCATGAGCACCTCACTCAGCAGTGTTGCATCATATTTTCATAGGGGAACCTGATTCAGTATATTTGTAAAGCACCCATGAGGGCATAAGCAGTTATCATCAACCATCAACATGACATCCACTTCAACGATGACTGGGCAAGAATACTTCTTGTATGATTGTATTTTTTAGTCACTCTTCATCATAATGAGCATGGGACATGCCCGCCTTGTATAGACACTTTTTTCAGAGCATGGTTATCCTTTATCCTAAGTCAAGGGTTTTTCCTACTCATCTTTGCAATAAGTTATTCTCTCTCTCAATAAATGGACTAGACTCTTAGCCAGAACAACAAAAAAAAGATTTATTTTGGCTATACGCTTGCTCCTAACCTCATACATCAGGAGGAAATTGTTAACACCAAAAAATCGTGCACATATTTATACAATCCAAAAGACACCCAAAGTCGTCCGGCAGAACGTACAAGTGATGATTTTATAGCGGAGACATTATGAAGTGAAAAAAAATTAAAATCTCCTAAAGTATTATATATTAAATTAGAGCTCGCAGGTTATCTTAAGGAATAAATGGTGACATCGCATTTTTTTCTTCGAAAGTCGCGTAGTCAAAGAAAATATTGACTCGGAAAATTTGGGACTACTTCCCAGACTTGGAAGATGATTCCCTAACATGTTCCAGTCAAGGACAGTCGAATTTGAGTTGCCCTGAATATGTGAAACCCTCAATGGAATCATCTTGTCCTACTCATAAGTAATTTTCATTCATAAATCAAGAGAGGGAAGAGAGATTCAAAAAAATCTATATAAAAAGGCCATGGGAGAACAAAAAGGAAGGCAATGTTATGTTGGCAAAATTGATATTAGAGAAACCCACATTTCATTTTGAAGTAGAAGAAGTAAGAGCATTAGTATGTTGACCATATTTCTTCTAAGCAATCCATAATCCTAGTGAAAGAAGATTCCACCATTGAGAAAGTCTTCATACATATTTTGAGAGAGCGGAGAATATTTCAAAGAGATTGAAGAAAGTAACCTCCATATTGAGGATTTTTTAGCACCAAAGCTCAAAGAATTCTCTTCAAGTGTTTAATATTAATCTGTTGTATTCATCTTCTACCACCAGCAGTCAATAAAGGGAGAAATTTTCCATAATTTTGTTGACTCGTTTTCTTCATTAAGAATTATTTGAGTGTTTATCTCTTTGTTTTAGTTTATTTTTGTATATGCATTGTTTTCACCATTTGCAATGCTTTGTTTATCCATATTTGTTCACTAACAACAACCAACTGCCAAGGAGGTGTATTTTGGTACACCATTGCTACAAAAACACTACTACATTGATCCTATCAATATGTTTGTGGCATGAGATGCCCCTGATGTAGAAGAAGCACCAAGCTAAGGGAGGTCGTGGAGAATGTTATAGACATAACCAAATTGGGCATAGATCAAATCGAATTGCAAATCCTTTTGAATGGCCTCTTCTTTTATTTTAGGGAAATTGAATGTAACATCCTTACCAATTTATGTGAAAATGGATCTTAAGAACCAATCTAATAAAATATAGTATTTGAATTCTAGATATTTGCACAACCTTTTCCTTGTGTGTCATTCCTAGACATGATAAAAAATGCAAGTCGCAAAGGTTTGAAAAAAGGAGGTCAAAATTTTGGTGTTGATATCGTAATAGATATGTAACTAAAATAAATATAAAAACACATTAGAAAAGGTTATAAACACTTTATGTGACACACTGGGTTGGTCTATAGAATACTTCACGGTATATCTAGTGAGGGTGCCTTGAAAGAGGCACAGATGAATGGAATCCTCTGTTATGGAATTGGTGGAACACTACCTATGAAAATATGGAATGTGGTTAGTGGGATCCTCCTTATCACTAGAAAATTTGGCGGAAATTCCGACGGCCAAATCGTCACTATTCCGACACACAGTTGTCGCAAGAGCGACAGTTCGAGGACGGGAAAAATGTGGTTTTTCATGCGGTCGCAATTCTGACGCATTTACAAAGTGTCACACTACCGACACTTATTTCGTCGCTTCCAAACACGCGTCGCTCTTCCGACATTTCCCAAACCGACGTTTGTAAAGTGTCGCCATTCCGACGAAATTTGGTCCGACGTTTTTAACGTCGCTCTTCCGACGTTTGTAAAGTGTCGCCATTCCGACGAAATTTCGTCCGACGTTTTGAACGTCACTCTTCCGACGTCTTTATACTGTCGCTCTTCCGACGTCTGAAAACTGTCGCATTTCGGACACCGTACAAAAGTGTCAGAAGACCGACACTTTCCAGAAGCGTCGCAATATCGACGCCAGGAAGAACTGTCGCAATTCCGACGAAATGTGGTATGAAATTTTGAGCGTCGCCTTCCGACGTCTTTGTGTTGTCGCTCTTCCGACGTTTCTAGAACTGTCGCAATATCGACGGACGTCACAAGACCGACAAAAATGGAAATCGTTCAAAACGTCAAAAGAGCGACGCTTACAAGACGTCGGTATACCGACGGCGGTTTCAATTTTAAAAAAAAAAATGAAACTTTAAAACGGGACAGTAAATCTCCAATGTTTGTTATCACAATAAGAAATCAATGATCAGTGATCACGTCAAATTTTCCTCGTAGCGTGACGGGTCTAATAAATTTTATTGTAAAGGTTGCTGGCCAGTGACAACTGCAGCATTGAAGGAAATGCATTAAAGAAAATTAATGAGGCTGCGAACTCCAAGCCAAGTGGCAACAACCCTGATAATTTTCCTTACCAACTTCCAAGTTGTGACTCGGGCTTTAGACTCCAAAGCTAAGAATTTTCTTTTCATCGTGTTGGAGAAGAGAACTGCAACCTGCAGCAAAAGAGCAATTCCTCAGTCTCACTACTCAGGACTCGGAGTCATTCCTTGCTAACACGGTATGTGGAAATTTTGATAAGATAACTTTCTTCACCCTCATTTTTACTAAATTTATTCTTTTGAAAAGGGCCTGGTTCCATTTCAGAAATTTTCAAATTTCGACTTCTAGAATTTGTACATATGATTTTTGGACTGAGGTTTTGTTATTAATGAGGAGATAGTGTCTTGGTTCTATCTGTATAAAATAATTGCCTCTTTTTTTTATTCATGTTCAGGGTTTTTGATTTTATCAAACCCTATCTCTCTTTTAAGCATACCTGCAAATTAATATATTCCAGGAATGTACACAATTCAGGCTTCATGTACAACATATTGTATCAACTATATTTTAACAAGTGAGCCGCATGCCCATATAGTGTTACAGATTACAGGGCTTCATTTGGAGAATAAATGATAAGCCTGGGAGCACTAAATCCAAGTAATTCCCCTCATCCCTTAAAAGACACCTCTAAATATAACTAGAAATTTCAAATAGTTAGTAAAGGAAAAGTACAAAGATATAACAAATATGTGTTGAGCCAAAAACCTGTGCATTCACAACAAAACTGGGATGGATAAAACTTAAAAACAATTATGGAATTTGACAAAAAATCGTCTTATGCATACAAAATGAAAGAAGCATTGGCATACTACTATGTTTACAAATTTAAGGACAGGCAGAGTGAGTCTCTGGGCAACACAGTTTCATGTGGAGACCCTAGATCCTTGTACCCACAATATCTAGTGACTTATAAAATGATTGCAAAACAATGCCTTTGTTATGCATGTAAGAACACCACCTGTATAATGAGGGAGATGTAATATTGTCTGAGAAGCAGATTTATACAGAGTGGTCCAAGATTGTGTATTTATGGAAGATACAACTGATTTTGGCATGAAACATGTATCCAAGATTTCAATGTGGCCTTATTTTAGAGCCCATTGATGATTTACTATGAAACCTAAAATTTCAAAACAAGCACATTGAAATCACAGGATCTCCATCACGAATATCATAAATATTAACTGTCTTTTGGGCACTGGTAGTAGATACCATAAGAGGCCCACATGGCTTGTACCACCAATGTTGATTCTCTGGCACAACATTTGCAAAGCCAAAATTTCTCCCCGAGACATCCCTCTCTGCCAAAACTGGAGAGATGGTACTGGACGTTGAAGTGAAGGTCTCTGATTCAATATGGAATGTCATAATTTCTTTATTATAAAAGTCCCATGAACAGAAACCTGAGTCCAATGTACAACCTACAGATGCTGCCACAACATATTTACCAGAGCGACCATCTGAACCAGCTGCTCTGATCAACCAGCAATCACCCCACATGTTTGGGGTAAGCCCATATGGAGCTTTATATTTAGCCTTCTCCTGGAGATTGGAAAAAAACAATACTGAGTATTACTCATACATCAACTACCCTTTATGTTAAGGGAAAATTTAAAGAGTGCATAAATATTCTTGAAATCCCAATCATAGTTTCTAGAAAATTTCAACAGTCTTTGAAAAGAACTACATCAAATATTTAGGCAAATCATTTTTTTAAATATAAATTGGTGAATTTTATTTCAAATATAGAAATTTAAACCATGAGAATAATCTAACCCCTAGGCTTTTCTCTATTTCTAATAGAAAATCCCAAAATATATAAATTATAACACCCATAAACCCCAAAATTAAGTACAATAATTAAAACCTCCACACCTCTGAATTTGCTATATCGTGAAAAGAGAAGCATCCATCATCATGGGAAAGAAAAACCGATTCTCCACCTGATACAAACCAGCCTGCAGTAGATGTCTTATGGCTGAGTTGATTCAATCGATCACAGGAAACCTCTTCAGTTTCTTCAATATGGCCAAAATGCTCTGGCTTGTTTTCCTAATCATCATCAAAGTCCATATTTTCATCACATTGAATTAGTTGGAGTTCATTACGATCAGGTCCAGTGCCTATTGCAGAGCTCCAGACATCCAATCCAATATTGGAACTACCATACCCGTTCCCATTAGAGATTGTAAATCCTGCTTCTAGCTTTAATTCGGTAAGTTCAAGAGCACTAGAACTGGATTCAGTTGATTTAGACTTGGTATAGTTGTCCTCTAATTTGTATTCCGATACAACACTATACTTGTGCTTCAACGCAGATAAAAATTCTGCAGAAATGGGATCTTCATCTATGGGGCTTATGGATCTACCCTCAAAAGCATCCCGAATATTTGATTCATTTTCATTCAACTGATCATGCAAATCCACCCTCGTCTTCAGCACAGCAAGCTGAACTGAAGGCCGGTTTTTCAGCAATTTATGGTGGGGGTAAAGCCTGTCTTCCAGATCTTGACTATTTAAGTGTTTAATTGGTTTTTTCAGAGACCTGACCATAGAATCAAATGAATCCTGCGAATCCTGCGAATTAATAAACAATAGTAAGGCCATTATTTATTGGTTTGAAATAATAAACAACATGCAACAAACCCGCATAATTAGTAAATTATTTAAAGACAATGTTGGCAATATGTTTCCTGTATCCTATTATATGATTGTCCTTGATGGCAAGCTTTGTATTTAATGGAGAATCGATATAAATAAGGACGATTTAATTCATGTGTGAACATATGTATGCATCCTGATGAAGGATAATTGACATCCGTAAGAAACCCTGTGCTTTGTATGTTGATCGAGGAACCGATGTTAATACGGTTGACAGTGTATCCAAACTGGTAGACAATGGAGTTATATATATTTGTTAAATATATGATGGAAGGGTCTACTCTATTAGTAAGGAGCTGACTGGCTTTCATGGAGAAAGGAACGAGGAGCGAGAGAAAACCAGTTATAACGCGAAAGAACTAAAACAGAGTATTTGGCATTGAAATTTCGGTGGAACACGGACTAACCCTTTGGAATCATGAACGGAACCTGGAAGGAAAGAGGTGGAACATAACAAACGGAAGTGCGACGGAACCCTGCATGGAAGAGAGGAACCGTGACCGAGAAAACAGTAAAGGTGGTTTGTGGTTTCTATCGCACCACCTTCGACGGGCAAGCAGTTTTCAAGAGGTTGGGAGCGATTCCATAGAACGCGCGACACGCGTCCTTGTACGACTCCACAAAACCGCTTGTCACTGCACACCATCGCGCGTTATTGCTCGAGCCAGGATGCCCAGTGATATTGATAAGCATCGTTGATCTGGGAAGGGGTCATCAGACGGTGTTCATTTGCTATAGATGCGCGAAAGTTACCCAAGGTACGGCGCGCCATCGCGCGTTATCATCCGTGCATCATCAACGAACGATATCCGTCGGATCATCTGATGCCGAGCGATGTGTTCTCCGCCGTCGGATGGAAACGATCGTAAGCGATGGGCCCCAGTTTTTTAAATTATATTGATTGAGCCGTCGATTATGTATGTGGGGCCGGAACCAAAGGTCTATTTAAAAGCCTTTTGATAAAAGCGTTGGTTATTACTATAAATTTCTATTATATATTTAATTGCCAAAGGTTGTGAATAATATTTATTTATCAAATTCCAGTTTTTTAAATTATATTGATTGGGCCATCAATTATGTATGTGGAGCCGGAACCAAAGGTCTATTTAAAAGCCTTTTGATAAAAGCGTTGGTTATTACTATAAAGTTCTATTATATATTTAATTTCCAAAGGTTGTGAATGATATTTATTTATCAAATTCCATGAATTTTATAAATAAAAGAAAGAAAACCATCAGCGGCACGTTATTGGTACTTTACCTTGGCTATAGTATTATTTGGCGGAGATAGAGATTACCTTTGGGACAATTCGAGCATGGAAGAACAAAGATCGGGATTTCAATTTGGATTGGTTCGACTTTTAATAATACCATTAGCAATTGAATGGTTTTGACCCATGGTTTCAATAAAGGCGAAAACTATATAAGGTGATGAGAATCATAGTACGAGGTGTGCATGCAAAGGCATTGTAAATAAAAATCTCTTTATGAGATCTGCATGATCGAACTCTGTTGTCTGATAACGTTGAATCCATGATGCACCTATGGAGTTGATCGAGGAAATGAAAAATCTCTAGGAATATCATCAAAGAAATAATAAAGATCTGATGCAAGTCTGATGAAGAAATTGAAGAAATTTGGTGGATCTGAGGGTTGAAGTCTTCTGCATAGAAGTGGAAGCTTTCTACCAGTTCAAGTTGGTGTTAAATCAGGAGGTCGAAGCTCCCTTCCAAGAGAGGCTGGAGAACGAGAGAAGGTTGAAGCCTTCTGCAGGTTGGTGCCTGCGTGCTGGTATGAGTCTGCGCTAGCACAAAATTGTAAGATGTTTTCTTTATAATAAATATTGAAGACTGAGACGACAGCAGCGGTGGTTTTCTCCCAAATTGGGTTTCCACCTTAAATACTGGTGTTCATATGTGTTCCTTTTGTGTAATGGCTTATTCTATTATTTCTTTTCACATGTTTACTAAAAGAATGATGCAATAATCTAAGTAAAGAATTAACAACATAATAAGATCTCTGGTGAAAAGTTTTCAGTCAGCCCTAAATACTGATTCACCCCCCCTCTCAGTATTTTTCCCAACAGACAATAATTCCTACATATTAAAATATAAAGTTATAACATACCAGCTCATACTCGAACATAACATTTGTATCAATATTCTTCTTATGTATCTTCTTGATCTTCATCCAACTGATCGACATCTATATCAACATCTGATTCAGAAACGGTGTTGAAATGATCGACCATGTCATCATCATCATCAATTATGTCATTTTCAATAATATCCTCATCGACATCATCATCAATAATTTTTGCCTCATCTCCTATGCCTGGTTCATCTTCTAAGATATCTTCTTCGTCTGTCAATGCATCTTACTGCTCATCTGCCACTGCATCATCTTCTTCTTGATCAATATCATCTTCTTCCTCTACAGTATACTCTACTAGCCTTCCTCTTGGATCATATCTAATAGCAAATTTCTCACCTGGAACCTCTGAGTAAAAGACTTGTTCGCATTGGCTTGGAACAACATAGCGATCTTTTCCTGCTTCAAACTGCGATGTTTTAACCATTGGAAATCCATTGTCATGTTGAATAAGTGTTCTATCATCATCACGTACATTCATTCGTAGCCTATACCATTTGACGTCGAACAAAACTATTTTGAAGGAATTAAAGTCACACTCAACTATATCATCTAAGAACCCATAATATCTATTTTGAGATTCTCGAGGATGTCTGTCACTCCTGGAGGAAACATTAGTGACCTGGAATACTGCAGTTATCCCACTATCAGAAGTTTTCATGTTATCATCCAACTATTTAACGCGAAATTGATGAACATTGCACCACATAGCCTTGTGGTGTTTCAACTGCAATATGCAAAACATGAAAAATATGCATTCTCAATTAATAATTAAACATATAATTTACACAGCATGAAAATTAACTAAAAAATCAAACTTCTTGTCACATTATAAATATAGTATAAAATAAGTAATGAATAAAATAGGTGAATTAATTGCTTACCTTTCTATCTTTCAAACCATATGCTAAATCAATTTCCCTGTCCATAACGTTCCCATCTCCACTACGATACGCTTCTCTAATCAATTCAGACAGTAGTTGCCATGATAACCTACCGTCGTTACGTGCTTTACATGTTTCAATCCATTCACTCATCCACTCAAGATTGTTTTCAATGTATAAAAGTAGTGCCTCATAATCTTGAGCACCTGAATAAAAAAACAATAATTCACCAATATTAATAAATATTACTTATAACCATGGTAAATAATATTAATTAATAAACTATGAAAGAATAAAACCTGAATGAATATAATGATCATATACATGATGTAAAAAAATGAAACATTATATGTATTATACATAATAAATCTTTTACCTCTCACTTTCTTCATTCTACCTTTTCCCAACGGGTGCTCCTCTTCAAATTTTTTGATGGAGTTCACATCCCAAATGCAATCCACCGCCTTCATGACTGGCGCAGCTAATTTAGGAAGATAATGACTAATATACACCATGGATTGATATACCACATATCCCTCCACCATAGAACCCTCGGGTCGTGCTCTTTGTTTAACCAAAGCCTTCAAGGATTTTAGGTGCCTCTCGACCATCCACATTGACCTTGTGTGTACTGGTCCACACATTTCAATCTCCTCAACTTGGTGTATCAAGTAGTGTTCTTGTGCATTGAAAAATTTTGGAAGTGGATACTTTTTCATTTCACACATTAGCCGAGGAATTTCTCTCTTCCAATACTTTATTTCATCTTGATGGATTTCTTTCAATGACAACCATCTGCAAATCATTACGCAAGGTTATTTCAATGAAACATAATATATATTTCATTACAAGTAAATGAATACATCATTTCATCAAGTACGAAAAGAAATTGTAGCAATTAGATTTTGCGTATAAATCAAAACTACTTACCTCATGTATTTACTAAGACCATATATAACTTGTTTGACATTGTTGTCGAAGTCGTTTGGGAGAGATACAGGTAGAACATACTATAACAATAAAAAATGAATCGTTATTGGTTTTCAAATTAAACAGAAAAAAGGAAAATTTAAAATATGTATTCAAGCAATAACAAACAAAAACGTATACCAAAAAAATTACCTTAACAAAGGTATGCCAATCATGTGTTTTCACCCCACTGAAGTCACCTTTCTTCGTTAAGATATTATTTATGTTTGAAGCAAAACCTGTTGGAAATTTAATTCTTCTAACAACCTCTTTTACATCATTGCTTTGTTGTTCTGTTAATAGCCATGGAATATTATTATAATTTCGACCTCCATTGTTATTTGATCCGTCGATCACACTTTTCATTGCATGATTTGATTTCTCAATGTCAGCACAAATTTTGTCAATTTTATCTCTATCATGTGCACCATATATGGTTCGCCATAACATTTTTGTCACATTCTTCCCGACATGCATTGTATAAAACAAATGAGCTATTTTTATGTCCTCATAGTAGGGCAACCTTGCGAATTGAGAAGGATAACATTTCATTCCGGGTGGAAGTACAATATTAGTACCTTCACGGCGACGATGACCTTGATATCAAAGAATAAAATAAATCAGAACAATATTAATTATAAAATACAATAAAATAAATTCATTAGTTAAAACAAAAATTCCAAAAATTACATAAACAAATAATATATATATATATATATATATATATACACACACACAAATTACGTACCAACTACTCGACGATTATTAATTCTGTTATATTCCAACATCCACAACTGAGGTGTCATTCTTCATGGTTTTAATCTAGTTTCTTCTTTATCATTGAAAAGATGTTTTTTAGTAGTACGATACTTATGGTTCCTAGGGAGGAAGTGCCTAAATTCATCAAACACCATCTTTTTTAAGTCTGGCGAATGACGATACTTCATCTTAGGGCCACAAACTGGACATGCAAATCTACCCTTTGTTTGAAGACCTGCAATAGATGGATCAATAACAATTAATATACTATGAGATATTTTTAAAACATGCAATATGGTATATCTAATTTAGATAATTATGTATTATATTAAAGTGCAATGAAATATTACATACCACAAACATGTGTTAGTCATGGGGCATCATGAATTGTCCATACAAGCATTCCACGACATTGAAATCTCTTCTGCTTGATTGGTTTAGTGATGTCATACATAGTGATGCCATGCCATAACTGTATTAGCTCATCGATAAGAGGCTCAATATATACATTCATATCTTTGACCTGGTACTTGTTCAAAATTACGGTACATAATAATTACTCCCATGATATATGTATATATAAGTAAGTAAATAAATAAATTATATATTTATGCAAACAATGAGAGAAATGAAAATGTTACATTCAAAGAAATAATGTATCAAATACCTGGAATAATCATAGTCAACATTATGTGCTCCCTCTTTATTGACATCCAAGGAGGAATGTTATTGTTGATAATGAAAATAGGCCACACTGAGTAAGTAGATCTAAGCTCTTCGAATGGATTAACACCATCAGCTGCCAATGAAAGCCTGACATTACGAGGTTCATTTTTAAAATCTACATATTTTTCCTCGATTTCTCTAAATGCAGAACCATCTGCAGGCATTCGAAGAACACCATATCCAATTCTATTCTTTGAATGGTAATCCATTAGCTGTGCTATGCTGTTACACCTGAACATTCGCTGCAAACGTGGAATTATGGGAATATGACGAAGAACCTTTTGAGGCACCTTTTTGGTTAGTTGATCTGTTCGATATCTACTGGTACCACATTTCGGACATTCTATTTTCAACGCATGTTCTCCGTAATATATAATATGATCTTTAGGAAATGCATCTATAGTGTTATATTCCATTCCAAAGTGTTTCATAATATCACGTAGATCTCGATATGTTCGAGGTAAAGTATTTGGCGATGGTAACAAATATTCACCCAACAATCTACAATAGAAACAAAAAGTAGTGTCTTGTAAATATTATTAATCATATATATATATATATATATATCATAGTTATTAAAACCGGAACCGGTGACCGGATCGGTGGAGCTAATGAACCGGGTTTCGAACCAGAACCGGTCTAACCAGTAGCGGTCAGATCTCAATGAACCGGTTTAAAAAAAAATACATTAAATAATTATTTTTTAATAAAATGAAAAAATAAATAAATAAATAAAAACTATTTTTAAGATTTGCAACCATGATTCCAAGCCAATAGAGACAAAATATGAAAAGTTTGCTCATTTATATACCATGCAAAGGTGAATATATCAAAAAGGCACCAAATGCAATACATATCATCGAAAAATACATAAGCAAACTTGTTGAATTAATGTATCAAGTTTCTCTTATATTATTCACTGTGTTTTATTGCTGAGTTAATATTATAATATACAATCTGTCCCTGCTCAGATCTGTTGTCAATTCATTGTATCAGCCTTAAAGACAATTCTGGGTTCAATATATATATATATATATATATATATATGAGACCGGCATTTTGAAGATCTTGTATTCTTCATTATCTATGTTTTCTTGCCAATAAATTTCTAGAAAAACATCTACAACACTTAGAGGTATTGAATTGGTTTATGAAACCCACTATTAGTGCTATTTGTAACAAGTTGAGAGAGCATTACAACTTCAGCAGTCTGCTCACAATGTGTTTGACAAAATTTATCACTGAAAAGATTCATTAAAACCCAGAAAACTCAGTAGCTAGTTTAGTGCATTTCCAAGCGGGAATTTTCTAGTGGTCAATTTATTATTTCCAGTCACGTTTTCATTAGGTTGTATGTTGTTTTCCCTTGAGTGGCGTCAGACCATTTGCATCAGTCTTGATGCCATGATCAAATTGCTTGTATGCTGTGTGAAAGGTTTTGTATTTATGCTGCTGCTATGTGTGAGCAGAGAGAGAGGGTCTGACAGTTCCTAGCTGAGTGTGAAATAAGGTTGCTGCTGATTGTTTTGAGAACAAAAATTGTCATCAAGTACACTTGATGAGTTGCATGATGCCAGGGATTTTATGCTAGCCAGCCTTGTATTTATCAGTCATCATGTGTATTGTTGCTACTATAAGGTGTTGAGTATGAGTTATTAGACAAGTTTGTTGCTAGTATAATAGAGGAATTTGCAGCTCATGGAGGAGACACTGAGGAATTTGCAACTCATGGAGGATCACCTAACCGGCCGGTTAAGTACGGAACTGGCCGGTTTATGCATAAACTGGTCGGTTCCTTACTTAACCGGCCGGTTAGGTCCGGTTAACCGGCCAAAATAGGTGAGAATAGGCTATTGACTGGGTTGCAAGGCCGGTTCCAACCGGCAGCCGTCCTGACCGGCCGGTTTTGATATATATATATATATATATATATATATATAAGTTATTATTTTACACATTTATTACAACTAAAAAAAGGGAAAATAATCAACATTTACATATATGTGATCATATATACATATTTCATACCTTAGGAGTTGTGTCATACATCTGTTCGACAAATTATTCATAACCTTTAAGTTCACCGGCAACAATGTAGCAGAGAGAAGAGTTGCATTTGAGTGTTCAAAAAGTCGTTCACTTGACCTTTCAATCAGAGGTACATCATAAATACCGTCACTGCTATCTCCACCATCATCATCTGACTCACCATACAAGTCTTGGAGCATTTGATTTGTCCCATCATTAATGTGAATTGTCTCATTACTATCATCATGATCTACCTCCATGGGATCATTAAAATTACCTTCATCATTCGCTTCATGTTCTTCACCTTGTACAACATCATTTCCAATACTAATATTTGCTGCAATATTCTCTTGTACTGGTGCAACATCATCTAATCTACTACTATTTTTCTGTAGAAGCTGGTTGATCATCTGCAAAAAGTTGGGGGGCAACTGTGCCTTTATGAAAATTACAAACATTAATAATTAAACATTAGTGCGCATATAAAAAATATTAAAATAATATAAAATTTTACGATATAATCCAAATGAAGATAGATAATTAATTACCATGGGACGATAGTCATTCGATCCACCATCAATGTGCCCATATTTCCTACAATGCACTGTTGTTGTTGCTATTAAAACTCTAACATTATTTCTCATACAACATTTTTTACAAGGGCAATAAACTCCGCCATCACCCCTTTCACCCTTTTGAATTGTTTTTCCAGCTCCAATGTTTTCTTCCATTGATGCAAATTATCCTATAAAGAAAACAATAAATCTCTCTCAATGGTGTACAAAACCCAAGACTTGTTGAACTCAATGGGAGCTCAATATATAAGCAAAAAGAAAATAAAAGTGGGCATTTTACAAATTGTGAGCTTTTTACAAAATGTGGGCTTTTTACAAAATTGTGGGCTTTTTACAAATTGTGGGATTTTTTTATTCTTAATGCATTTTCTGTAGAATACTAAACAGATTTGTCCAAAATTTCAGATGCAAACTGTATTCTCTACTATGTTTGGAAAATTGGAGGTTTATAAAAGATAAACTGCGAACAGAATTGTACCACTATGATAAGAAGTTGTCAAAAGCATTCCTTCTGCTTCACAAACGTGGAACTACCTTAAGAATGCTTATGGTTGATATAAATATTAGAGCATGGCAGTTAAATGTAGTAGTTATGCTAAAATATTGAATAACATCTTGAGAGTGCTCTTCAGATACTGCACGAATGCACCAAATTAACGTTGTACCATTACTAAAGATAAATGGCCAAAAATAGTCAATTTTGATATCGTGAAGTTATGTCTTTCTCGGTAGAAAACTGGGGATAGGATGGAAAATATGAGAGAACTAAGTTCCAAGGACTAAAAAACCAAGGCCAACATAGTTCTGCCTTGAATCAGAGACAAAACAAAGCTGCCAAAAAAGTGTTTGAGAGCACCCATTGAAGCTCCTATATATAGCAGAGTCAACATTTTCCTATTGAACAAGTTTGTATAGTCAAAGCCACAGCAAGATCAGATAGCCACGATCCTAAATGAGAACCAGAGCCAAAGCTAAGACAGATCCACGTTTAGCAGAACAAGACAGCCATAATAAAGGATTTGACCACAGAACCAGATCATGAGAGATAGCAAGATTCTTGCTTCCATTGTGGAAATGTAGAAACTGTACAAGGGCTTTGCTTCCAGCAGATTTCATTGTGACAGTAATTGATATGGTGTTGTAAGCGCTCATTAGTAGAATCTTAAAGCCATTCTAGAATTCTTTTAACCTGGAGAGGGTTTTCTGTGGTTATAAATCCTCATGTTCAAATTCCATTGTTGATTGGTTGTGTTTGATATTATGTTTTTACTGTCCGCAGTTGAATTTTCGCAAAGAAAATTATCAGTCTAAAGCGGAGCAATTTTGTGATGTTTCTTTTGCTTCCTATTGTGAAGTATTTCGCTCAGAACTCTACTCGTTGTAACAGAGGTCTTGGGCATAGAACAGGGGACTTGGGTTTTTTGGAATCAAACTTCAGGTTAAGATGCTCATCTGAAGAATGGCACAGTAAGCCTTAGCATGGAGTTGGGAGTACCAATTTGAAGTGTAGGTAGGGCATTGTACAATAGACCAGTTAGATTTCTGGACCCTAATACAAAAGTTTCTTCTTCTTTCAAAACGTGTTTCTCCTTTTCTGTAACCAATGTGGGTCCTGTTCTTGTTTCAAGTGGGGATGGATGAGCATTTGTTATTGCTCCAGATGATCACACTCTGGGTAGCCCTGGAGGCTATTTGGGGGTGATGAGTCCAATAGGTCTCAATGAACTGTTGCCCTCGCTGGGGAATACTATTGCAGTGGAATTTGATACTATTTTGGATGTTGAATTCCACGATCTTAATGGAAACCAGTACCTTCAGCTCCAGTACCTGTTCACAAAAGAGGGTGCCATAGTCATTCATGCGTGCAGAGAGGGTGAATTGCAGGCATTGCAACAGGAGGTGTTGTTGTTGTTGCATTGGCCACTAGATTGTTTGTTTGGTTCTGTTACAAGCGCAGAGTATTGAAAAGGACAGACAAATTTAGTTCAGATATTGTGAAATTGCCTCGTAAATTCACCTACAAAGAGCTTAGCAGTGCTACGAAAGACTTTTTTTGAATGTGATTGATAATTGATAATTGCAAGCAAGGGTAATCCCCTTGTGAAACCCAAATTTCTGAGCATTTTCTAAAACCTGATGACGGATTCATTGTAATGAACAAGCGCCTAGGTCCATATTACGTCCAAATCTACCAAGCACCAAGATCTATAAAAAAAAATCCACAGTATCTACGAACTAAGAAGAAGAGGCAGAAAATGTGTTCTGCTTACCTGTTCGAATAGTCGTTGGGGTTTACCACGGCAAAAATTTGACAGAGCCCATGTACAATTTCGTATCATTGAAATTCTGGCAGTATCATTCAACTGGGCAAGCACCTGCCTCGGAGCTCCATGACTGAGGGCAAGATCCCTAAATGATGCAGAGTCTCCAACACTATTTCCCAAAGCCCAAACAACCTTACACAAACACCAGTTGAACTCAAAGTTGGGTAGTAATTTTTTAAATCGAATTCCAAAATTACAGACGTATAAAGATAGTTGGGAAGAATAATTTTATGCCTCTAAAATGAACGTGCTACCTGTTCTCGAACATTATCATTCCCAGAGGTAAGAAGTTCCACAAATATAGGCAGTGCCCCATAATCAATCACAACCTTTGTATTCTCAGAGGCTCCAAAAAAACCCAAATAGGGTCAACCCTACTACGGGAGGAAGGGCCTGCAGTAAGAACTTACCATTTTGCAAGAACTGAGGGCGAATGTTGTTCTACAAGAGCTGAGGGCGAATGTTGTTCTGCAAGAGCTGAGGGCGAATGTTGTTCTGCAAGAGCTGAGGGAAAATGCGCGCGTGATATCAGACGTTAATGTAGTTTTTTAAAAAATCATTTTTATGTAGCGCGCATTTGAATTTTAGCATTTCAAATCATTTTTATTTACATTTGATTTTTGCATTTCTAATACAAGTGACAAACAAATATCTACAAGAGGTTGAAATTTTTACTAGATAGCCATGAAAGACTAATTAAAATGGCTTAAAATGCAAGTGGAACTTCAAAATAAATGTAATTGAAGGTTCTCTCCACTAAATTTTTGCAAAAGTACTTACATTATTTAAGTTATCTAGGATATTTTTTTGTATTACACAATCAAAATTAAATAATGAAATAGTTGGGTAGTCTTATTGTTTCAAATTAGGACACAATTTTCAAATGGTGATGAAGTTTCATGTGATGATTAACTGACAATATTCTCCTTTCCTATCCTTGAAAAACTATACAAGGTTCCCTGTTGCCACATGAAACCCTAACTCATGTAGCAGCATAGGACCGGTCCTTCATTTTGCTCGTCATAAGGCATTTTGCA
>JAXQQM020074913.1:0-122685 GCA_034641835.2 Pinus albicaulis | reverse complement strand
ATGAAAACATGTAGAATTAAACAAAATTAAAGGCAGAGCAGAGCAAATGATTGAATTCTACCTTAATAACTCATTTGTTTAATTTCAGAAGCAAAAGAGAAAGGAAATGGTACACATAAATATCAGTGAACTTACAAATTACATAGAGAATAACACCATCAAAACTCAGAGCCACAAGGATCCCAAAAAGTGCTGCAAAACCCTGGTTTTTCCTTTGCCAAAAATGCAGAAATGAATGTACAATGGAGTGTCAAGCTATCCCAAATGTCCAACCCTGAAAATGACTAAGAAAATAGAAAATATAGACCATCCTAACTCCTCCCCGTGACTCTAGGGGTCGAGATCATCATTCTAGGAGCTGTTTCAACCATTTCTAAACAAGGAACTGAAAAATAGGCAATGAAACAACTTGCCTCTATATGCTAGGAAACTGATTCATTCATTAAATTTTCACTTTTTAGTGAATGAATCTACTGAAACAAGTAAATATGTTCCAAAATTACATCAAAGTTATCAAATTACATCAAGATAAACCAATAATTTCATGAAAAAGTGAAACTGGTTCAAACTGGGCGAAATACTGAGCTGAGGAGTGAAAAATAGGCCAAAATTCTCTATGCGCCGCGCCCAAAATCTGTATGCGTAGCACAAATTTGGAGCTGATTTTGAGGCACTTCCTGAAGTCAAAATGGTGCTCATGATATCTCGTTGGAAATCCCTGGATGTCTACTTTCCAACCCAAGTGGAATTTCTATATTTGGAGGTCATTTACCCTTCCAAAACTTCAATCTCCCAAGACTGGTTCCTGTGGGTGCAAACAGTGGCAGAAAGGTGATTTTCAAGTTGTTTTTGACCCTTAAGACCACCCAGAACTTGATGAAATCCTTAGGCCATTCCTGAGCATGCATAAATTTTCCCAAAAAATCCAAAAATGTAAATTTTTCCTCCAAAGGAGCTGCCAATCATAAGCGTGCGCCAAGTGGCGCTACACGTAGAGCAGGAAAACCTGTTTTGTGACCAAAAATTCAAAATTGACAAAATTTTCTCCAAATTTGCTGAAATTTGGACTGGAGGTCCATCATCAAGTATCATGCTTAGCCAAGGAAGCCTCGGCCAAGATTTGGAGTTTGTCATACTTTTTACGCCTCCTCAATGCCTTTTTCATCTATGTTGCCTGAGGTGAATATGAAGAGTTTGGTGTCTTTGTCTTGATTGCCAAATATGTGTGAAAAGGAAGGGACTGTAGGAGATATAGGGCAAAGGGAAAATAGACTTCAATCAAGAGATAATTGAAGTGTAGGGTAGCCAATTGGGAAACTTGGGGTTTGGGATTTCATTTCATAAGTGAAATGAATGATAAGGAATGCAATGACTTTAGGGATAGGGAAAATAGGACTTGGGAATACGTGATTTGGGAAATAGGAATGACAGGGAAAGAAAGGTTTTAGCGATAGGGGCAATGATAAACAATGAAAGGATTGGGGGATGAAAATAAGTGATATGAGACAGGGAAAAATGATAGGAAATGCCATGATTTATTAATAGGGAAATGGGCTTAAATGGTATGAGTGGCTTGGGGAAAAGGGGAGGGATTATAATGATTATATATAAATGATCGGAAAGGATTGAACAATTTGGGGAATGTGTTTTGAAGTTCTAGGCACCAAAATCAAATTTCAACACTCAAACTCAAACCCTAGGAGCATTTTTTTGACAAAAGCTAGGGTTTATATTTTCATCATCCAAACTCTTATATTCCTCCCTTCAAACCACACCAACATTATTTACAAGCAATTGTAAGGGCTCACAAACTTATTTGAATCATAGGAGGTTAAGTCGATTTGTAATTTCATAAAAGAGTGGCAAAAATTTGGTGTTGGCTCTGTGTGTCACGCAGTCAGCCCAATGCGCCGCGCAGGCTGTATGCAGCGCGCCAGTGTAATTTTTACACTGTGTAGAGTGGCTCTATGCGCCGCTTAGGCTGTATGCGTCGCGCACTTCACCCAACGCGCCGCGCAGGCAAACTCAACCACAGCTTCGGCTTTTCACACTGACTTTTGCTCCTCCATGATTTTCTCTTTGTTTCACTGATGTATTTGGCGTGTAATTGGATTATTGAAATACAAACATATCTCTTATGGCATGAACTTTGATCTTTGATTCAAAGAAAATCCACTGTCTGAAAACTTTGGCACTTTCACATTTTGCAGCGAACTCTATTTTGCTTGTTTCCTCTGATTTTTTGACTGAACGATGAAACCTGTTTATCTTTTACAGGGATGGTTGGCATTGGATTTCAGCAAAGGATGCCAGGGCGGCACCTGAAAATCTTCACAACTGAAGAAACTTTGAGAATATACATGGCATTATTACAAAAGACGAATTTGACGAGTTTCCTTCAAAACAGAGTTTTGAAGAAAAGTCACGATCAATCATTATAACGATGAAATTTTGTGATGAAAACTTATTTCAAACTTCCCTCATGTGCCTTCTGGCATTATTGGAAACTTTGGAGAGTGAATTGCGAAACCCTAGACCTAATGACTGAAATGAACCTTTGCTGACCAAGAGACCAAACGAGACTGTAATTGACTTTAAAAATGACATTGATGGTCAGACATGGGCCAGTAGGTACATGACATGAGGGGCATGAGTGACAAGACCCTTCCGTCAAAAGATTGTTGTTCCTAATGGAATGCAGATGATAGAACTGAATGAGACACCTAAAATGAAATGCAAAAAAGAGGAATTTTGATCTCTGACGGAGGGATACCAAGACCGAGGCCGCATGTTATCCTAGGCTTGGTCTAGGGTATACGAGATTGGTGTGTGGTCTTATCAGGCTTGACACACCACTGTAGTGGTGGGGACATTGAGCTGGTGACATATATTCTATGCCATTCTTGGAGATCGCTCGTCCTCTTTTCTATGGCATTAATGATGTCAATATTGGGACAGATCCGTGAGACATAAGTACAATTTAGGTCATATTTATTACCCTGACATATCACGAAAAATATCCGTGATATTGGGGTCCCATCATGCTTGGTCTAAGGCCAGGCGGGGTACCAACATCACAATGCTGCTAAGTCAGGGCAGTGGACTACTATATGGTCTATTTTTTTGAATAACGTGCATGCGGGTGGGTTTCGTGAAGCGCCTGTAGGGGTAACTATGGGTTCCCTGCTAGGCCATTTTTCGGCTAACAAGAACATGATAGAGAAACTCATCTCCTCTGCTTCGGTCATGGAGCTACTGATGGATTCGACATCCATATCATCTTCTTGGGAAAGACGAACTATAGTTGAGCAGAGGCTAGTAAGGGCTAGCCAGAGGCGAGGTATGTAGTGAAAATCCTCTCATAGGTGATTGTCCACGCATAATGAGCATGTGAAT
The DNA here is from genome assembly GCA_034641835.2 of Pinus albicaulis. NCBI lineage: Eukaryota > Viridiplantae > Streptophyta > Pinopsida > Pinales > Pinaceae > Pinus > Pinus albicaulis. Next base: position 119,289 of record JAXQQM020074913.1, on the reverse strand, counting down.
CAGGCTACCCGTAGCCCCACATAGTAAACTCTTTCAATTGGATACCATCTGTGAATGAGTTCCAACACTGCACACTCTTCAAGGTAGTGGCCACGTTCATTACATAACGTGCAACGTATAATGGGCATTACTGGGGGGCGCTCTACGTATTGGTGCTCCTCTTGTAAGTATAGGATGGTCCGCGCGTCATCATTGATAGACTAGATGGAGGGACCCTCTTGATAGGATCGCTCGATCGCATGTAAGGCTCCTATACCATGGTATTTTGAAAATTATGGGTGTAATGGCCATATGTGTCACGCAGGGCATGCGTGATCGTGCTGGCCACCGCTTGTTTGTACTTTGGTGGAAAGTTCTTTGCGGGAATTAAGTTTTGAGGTGCCTACCTCATAGCCGAGGAGTGCTTTTAATTCATCCAACCCCAAACATATGTGGGTAGGGTATCCTGGGACATCACATATAGTGCAGGCTGATGACTCCCTTTGCATGGTGGGGGTCACCACTTTCTTTACTTTCTTGGCGATTTTCTTTGTTGTGGTCACCAGTTTTGTAGCGGGAATTTCCCTTGCGGGGACAGTTTCGACTGCTGCTTGGGTAGGTTGGGGCTCCTCGGGACCGGGGGGCTTTAACCCAAATGCAAGAACGAAGAAGACGCGTCGATTAGGTCTCCATGTCCCGGATTAGGTCCTCATGTTGATGATATGAAACATGGGGTTTGGCGAGGATCTAAAATTGTTGGAAGATGATTGAGTTGTTTGTACACATGATGGAGGACACGTGACATGTTCTAGAGCTACATACTCATAATGAAATTATTGTGGAGAAAGTTTTTGGGCCAAGTGCTAGTATGGTTGTTGGTTGGCATCCAATTCAACTTATTTTGACTTATAATGATGATGGTGATGTGGTAGTGATTTGGTAGAGTGTTGCAAAGGTGAAAGTGGCTTCCAAAGGTATTTTGGAGGCCTCTAAAGCTCTATAAGATGTTTTAGCACAATCTGAGGTCATTTGGTTGGTTTTCTTGCATCCCATGCCTCATCCACATGGATTTAATCTTGTGCATGTGGTTGGACCCTCCAACATTTCTGAAGAAGGCCTATCCATGTAGTTTCAGCTGAGATCTAGGAGTCTTATGCATGTGGTTGATAGTTTTACCTATAATTTCTCCAAATTCCTAGCTTATATCACCTAATTTTGATATTGTGGTGATGTTCTTGATCACAATTTTTTAGTATATGGTCGAAAACAATAAGTGAAATTCTAAAAGTTAGTTAAAATTGAGAATATACATCATTGTGTGGAGAGAGTGGCTTGATCGAGTCAAGGGAGTTGTATCCGTGAAAATTCAAAAGTGAGAAACGAATTTTTTAGGGCTCCATAACCTATAGCTTTTACTAAGTTAACCATTTTAGAAAATGATAAATAGAGGAAGACTTTGATTCTATTTGGTTGGTATTATTGAGAGTATGAAAGCATGCCATTGAGAGGGAATTGAGAATGATAAGAGTTTTCAATATTTAATCACATATTTTTGTAGAGTTCTATCATAGTGTTGTATGCAGAAATAAAATATAAAACCGAGGAGAAGAATCAAATCTTATGTGTTGCAAGTGGTCGCGTTTAGAGAGGAAAATAATTGGTAGTTTGTAGTGTGTTACAGTGGAAATATTGTTGTGAGTAGAAGAGAATATGTAACGCCCTCTAGGAGTATCTTTTTTATTCAAATTTTGTGTTCCAAAATGATGGTGTTGTTGGGTTGCTCATGTTGGGGAGACTAAGACCCCAATATGGAATATTGTTAAATGTAGTTCTTATGGAGGAAGTGAAGGCATGGAGGCATGAGAGTAGGCAATGATTCATAGGATTTAGTAGAATGAGCATATTTATCCATCCAATAAGAGTTGGATAATCCAATGTTCCTTTGGAGAGGATTGCTAACTGTGGTGGTCTCCACTCGATATATTTCAATAGATTTTTGTGAGAAACATATTTCCAAATTGATAGGTTCCACCATATTGTAATACAACTAAACTTCTAGATTATGGGTGTAAGAAAATCCATGTCCAATTTGTTTAACTGATTAATAAAAAGAATTGAAAATAGCAACAACAATAGGATGGTTTTCTCTCGAAAGGGATTCCACCATAAATACTTGTGTCTTCGTGCATGCATGTTTATATTGATGTTATTCATGATTATTGTGTTTATTATTAATTATTTTATATTTTTATGGGCTAACATTGTGGATGTGTATGGGAAATTGATAATTTGAATAACAGTTATAGAATTGATATAAAGGCCATTACTACCCATCCATCCCCCCTCCACTTAGTAGTGATCTAGTTTCCAATAGTTTCAACATTGTTATTGCAATGTTCAGGCTCTTAGATGGATTAAGAAGGAGAAGATTCATAAGAGGATACTACCAATTTCTTCATTGATTGGAAGTGATGAAGTGATCCAACTAAGGAACAAATTTGTCCTAAAATGATTAGTCTAGCTATAACAAACATTCAATCATATTGGCATGACTACCAAACTATTTTTCCAACTAGTAGAACAAAATGTCTAAGAACATAATCCAGCATAGAAGAGAACACATAAAAGATAAAACTTGTGAAATTTTTTCAATTTGCATGAAAAAAGAGGTATGTTGATTGGTTCAAGCAATTTAAGGATGTTTTTTCATGGATATATGAATATTTAAATGCTTATGACACTTCCATTATTGAACATAGAGTACCATTGAAAAAAAATGCTGACCCTTTTGTGCAAAAATTAGTTAGATTCAATCTATTTCTCATGCTAACCATAAAGAAAGTGATTATAAAGCTAAGAGGCACAAAGATTATAGTATCACTTAGATACTCTAGATGGGTGGCCAGCCTAGTGTTGGTGATAAAGAAGAATGGTGACACAAAGATTTTAGGAATTTAAATAAATGTTCACTAGAGGATAATTATCCTCTTCCCAAGATGGACCATTTGTTACAAAAAGCTAAAAGACCATCTAGAATATGAATTACTGACAGATTTTTAGGCTATAATGAGATATTAATGCAACTAATAAAAAAAATAAGACAATGTTCACAACACCATGGGGCATGACAATATGTTTTTTGGACTAAGGAATGTGGGAGCCACTTTTGAAAGAGCTATGCATATTTCCTTTGTCAGCTAAAGATATAGGTTCATAATGATTATTGTGTTTTGAACATGAGATGATGAATATTTAGCATATTTCCTTTGTCAGCTAAAGATATAAGTTCATAATAATAATTGTGTTTTGAAAATGAGATGATGAATATTTCGAACATGTGAAGAAAAATTTCCTAAAATGAAAAAAAAAAAGGTGCAAGATGCTATAGGAAGATGCATGAGATATCATTCTAATGTAGAAGAGAATTTATTAAATGAGAATTTATTAAATGATAGAAGAAAAAGGAATAGGCCTTAAGCAAAACAGAGGCACACTAGTAAGGGATTTGTACCGAAATGGGACTCAACTTGAGCCAATAAAGAAAAGAACTAAAAGTTTGAGAAATATTTGGATTTGCTCATTTAGAATACAAGAGGTTCTGGATAAAAATACTTACCATCTCGAAACTCTCAATGGAGATTTCGTGGAGAACCGTGTCAATGACAAGTTAAGTTTCTGATGAAGTTCTTCCCCTCAATGGTGTATTTGCATTGTTCTGTCTTCATGGGCAAGCATCGAAGATGCATGGCACACCATAGTTCACAGGCACAACACTAAACACAATAACGCAGACCTGCCACGACATAGGCGCCTGAGTCACTGATAGTAGAACCTACGCAGTAAACATATTTCCAAATTGATAGGTTCCGGCATATTGTAATGGAAGCAGTCTTCTAGGTTATGGGTGTAAGAAAATCTATGTCCAATTTGTTCAATAGATTAATAAAAAGAATTTAACAATGGTTTTTTGGGATTTTACGTAAATACTTGTGTCTTCATACGTGCATGTTTATGTTGATGTTATTTTTTATTATTTTGTTTATTATTCTTGTTTTTATATTTTGATGAGCTAACATCTACATTGTGGATGTGTATGGGAAATTGATAATTTGAAAAACAGTTATAGAATTGATATAAATGCCATCACTACTAGTCCATCCCTCTCCTCTTAGTAGTGATCTAGTTTCCAATAGTTACAACATTCTTATTGCAATATTCCCCTCATGAGCCCATTACATGGATTAAAAAGGAAAAGATTCATAAGAAGATACTACCAAGTTCTTCATAGATTGGAAGTCATAAATTGATCCAACTAAGGAAAAAAATTGTCCTAAAACGATCAGTCTAGCTATAATAGACATTCAAGCATAATGACATGACTATCAAACTAGTTTTCTAACTAGTAGAACAAAATGTGGAACATAATAAGCCATAGAAGAGAACACATAAAAGATAAAAGTTGTGAAATAATTTTCAATTTGCATGCAAAAATAGGTATGTTGATTTGTTCAAAAAATTTAAGTATGTTTTTGAATGGATATATGAAGATTTAAAACATGACACTTCCCATTATTAACCTATGCGAAGGCGCCTTTGTTCCTTCCTTTTTGCGCACAAGGGTAGGGTTCTTTTTTGTTAAACTTGGGTTTTTTGCTATCCCTTATTATTTTTCTCCTTTGTACTGATGGGTGCTTGTTGCTTGGTAGGTTGGTGTGGAGAGAATGAGATTTTCCCAAGATCCAGACCACTCTGGCTACTGATGCTGGGGCGCGTTGTCAATTGACCACATGGGGCCTCCTGAAGTTTGTTGAAAACGAGTTCCTTCGGTCACAAGACCGTTTGTTATGTTATATCATACAACATTGTGGAAGCTAGGAAATATTTGTCTTGAGAGATGATATGGTTATCCATCTGAGATGGATATATACTTTGTGACCGGATTACTACCTCGGGGAGAGGCAGCTGAGGTATCCACTTCTTACTAGACGAGTGAACACAGACGGAGTTACGGAGGCATTGTAGTGGTGTGCGTCTTCTTCGAGGGTGTCAATAAAGGTATATCATGAGTGATAGATGTTGAAGCGGTGTGCTACGGCCATTATTGATAAACTGTGCAGAGTGCGTTTATGCCTCATCAGGAATTAGACCCCGGTGGGAGTTTTGTGCCATTTCGAGGAATCAGCATTTTCGATTTTTTCCCGCTTCGATTTGATCGAAGTATAGTGTATTTATGAAGCTAAAGAGCAGGGCATTTTTGCTTCATGCTTTAGCAAATTGCACAACGGTATGTACGAAAGGTGGTGTTGCGTGACACTGTTGTGGCAGTGCCTATTGGGGGGTCGGGGGAGAACGGCCCGCATGAGGAGGTGGGCTCTGGTGATGCCACGTGGCAGTGGTAGCATGGTGAGTCATTATTGGAATGACATGATGGAAGCCTAGTTTAAGGCCAATCCACAAATTTTTTTGCCATACCAGTATGCGAGGATGGACTTTCGAGGTGATCGAGATATCGGTCTCCCTTTTGGTTATGTTTGGGGTCGTGCAAGTATGTGCTATATTTTTGCATTTGTTTGAGTTTTTATGTACTTGAGTGTTTTTTATTGATACTAACATTCTTTTGGTTTCTCGTGCAGTGCGGATGTTGATGAGGTGTAGCCTTCGTGGCTTGGCCGGCGGTCGATCCTCCTAACATGACGACGGTGGTCGAGAGGAGGTGTCATCGGTGGGCGGCGAGGGTCTCCCGATGGATGGACTTATAAGGATGGTGCCAGACCTTCGGTGAGGGCAGCAGCGGCTACGGTGAGCGAGTGGCCAGAGAGCTCATGATGGGCTAAAAGTGGGCGCACATCGGGGTACTTATGGCTCGGGTGGAGGCTCAGAGGATTTCAGGGTACAGGTCGACCATTTGACCCGTAGGATGCCTAGCAAGGAGTTTTATGGATGACTTCAAGGAGGCATGGCTAGGAATGATGTTGGCGGCATGAGAGGTACTGCAGCCTGCTCTCTGAGTGGTTTAACTATCGCCGGTCGCGTGCTGACTGCGGTGGTGGCACCGGGAAGCGATGAACTCCTTGCCCTTCCTGTGAGGGAAAAAATAAACACCCCATGAAATAATTTGTACATGAGAAGCACCCATTCTGAGGATGCTTCCCTTATTTTTTATGACCGTTGTATTTTTGGGCTGGCCAATGGGCCAGTGATACTATTTTTGTTCTCCGATACACATATTTTTTGATATATATATGAGAGATTATTTTTTGCGGCTCTAAATGGTGTGCTATCTATTTTGGTTTATGAATTTTGTGTTCTGCTGATGGATATATATGTTTTTGGTTTTTTATGTATGGTGGTTTATTCGCGATGCATTCCAGTCTAGGATATTGTTAGCTATGTGATCCGCTATTTGGTTTTGATTCCTTGATACATGTGAGAATGTAATATAATCAAATTGTTTGCTTAATCTTCTAGCACACAAATATTTTCTAAATAGGTTTGCGTCTCTGGTTTCAAATGTTTGGTTTACTATGATACCACTAACTGGGAATCTAGGTAGACATGCATATGGTGGATGCCCTGATGGAGGGCCTCGCACATAAGTCCGATAATGGCGTCATATTCTGCGTGATTGTTGGTTGCTGATCCGATGCACACACTGTTTGAACATAGTGGTGATTGGTCAGGGTAGTAGATGACCCAGGTGGCCGCAGCTAAGTTTTGAGACCATCGTGATGCTCCATCAGCAAATCCGAAATAGGGTTCAAGTTGGTGATCCATGGTGATATTTTGAGTGCGTTTAGGTTTTTGGGTCAAAAATATTTTGGTATTGGGATTTTTGTGTACTCTAACTCTAGGGGATAAGGGCTACAGGGGCCCTTATGGGTATAATTTCTTGAGGTAAAGGTCACTAACGAGGTTAGTAAGGTAGGTCCCGTCTGGTTCCGTCAAGATGTATGCCCCCTGCCGGAGACAATGTTTGGTGATATAGGGCCCTTTCCACAAGGTTTCGAAATTTCCTGGCCCTAAGGCTTCTTTTGTGACATAATAAAGAAGGACTAGCTCTCCCTCGGTAAATGAGCGAGGGGTGATGTGGCGGTCGAATGATGCTTTTACCCTTTTTTTATGGGCCTCATTGTGTTGCAGCGATTTTTGCCTGTTTTCGTCAACTAGCTCTAGTTGTACTAAGCGTTGTTCTAGAGGCTGGGTGTCATTAAGGAGTTCGATGGCGTTATGTAAGTTTGGGATCTCGTGGAAATCTATGCAAAGGCGTAAGGTGCCTTGGTCATTTGTGACAGGAATAAAGCAGAATTCATGTGACGAGGAAGTGGTTGAAATCCTGTTTTAGGCGTGCGATGACACAAGTTGTATGTGATGAATTGTGTCGTTGGCATGCGGCGAGGGAAGGATCTCAGTAATGGAGTCCTGTATGAGCCAGTGGTTGGATTTCCCGCTAGGATAGTCAATTTACGGTAGGTGGAAGTTGTTTTTATTACAAAGGTGCCTGAACGCTTGTAGTATCGGGCATTCCTTTGGTGCGTGATTATGACTGGTGCAAATGGTGCAGGTATCAAAACGCAAATAGAGTAGATAGTGTGAGATTATACACTACTCGATGTTCCAAATGTGGATGCTTGGAAAGGGTTGGTTGCAAACCAGGTCATCTTTTGTTTCCATTTTTGCATCGTAGGTTGAGACTTGCCTCCCTTTTTGGTGGGTGGTTGACTTAATGCCACTCTAGCTATTCTCAGCTTTGGGAGATGTGTGCACTTAAATGTATGATGAAAGTGTGAGAAAATTCGGCAGTAAGTGCATGTGATCTTCTCTTGATTAGAGAGAAGTTTTTGAGGAAGAGGCGAGATTATGCGGAGACTATTTGCAAGGGGTTTGAGTTCTCTGCATTGGTTGATTCGGTGATCATTTAGATCACATAGGCTGCATGTTATCCTAGGCTTGGTCTGGGGTATACGTGATTGGCATGTGGTTTTATCAGGCTTGACACCACTGCGGTGGTGGGGACATTGAACCGGTGATGTATCTTTTATGCCATTCTTGGAGATCGCTCGTCCTCTTTTCTACAACATTAATCATGTCGTGTTAGTGAGAAGGGTGAGACATATGTGTCTGAGTCTGTGAATACACGGCCTGTGAGCAAAATGTCATGATATGGGGTCCCATCATGTGGTACGAAGGCCGGGGTCGGGTACCAACATGTCGGCCAATGTTGCTTAAGTGAGGACGGAGTGCAGATTACTATATGGTCTGTCTGATTACATAATGTGCATGCAGGTGTGTCTCGTGAAGTGTTTGTAGGGGTAACTACGGGTTCCATGCTAGGCCGTTCTTTGGATGACAAGAACATGATAGACCCACTCATCTCCTCTGCTTGGGTCATGGAGTTGCTGATGGATTCGGCATCCATATCGTCCTCCCAGGAAAGACGAACTATGGCTGAGACGAGGCTAGCAAGGGATAGCTGGAAGCGAGGTATGTAGTGAAAATCCTCTAATAGGTGATTTTTGATGCATAACGCACATGTGAATTGGGCTGCCTGTAGCCCCACGTAATAAACTATTTTGATTGGATACCATCTATGAATGAGTTCCAATGCGACACACTCTTCGAGGTAGTGGCCACATTCATTGCATAGCGTGCAACGTATAATGGGCATTACTAGGGGGCGCTCTACGTATCAGTGCTCCTCTTGTAAGTATAATATGGTACACGACTCTTCATTGACAGACTGGATGGAGGGATCCTCCTGATAGGATCGCTCGATCGCGTGTAAGGCGTCCCTATACCATGGTATTTCTGGACAATGGCGGGTATAATGCTCGTAGGTGTCACAGAGGGCGCAATACAATTAATTACTGCTTGTTTTTCTTGTACTTTTCGTGGCAAGTTCCTTTTTATGGGAATGCCGTTTTGAGGCGCCTGTTTCACAGTCGAGGAGTGGTTTTAACTCGTCCAACTCTAGGCATATGTGAGTAGGGTATCCTGTGACATCACATATAGCGCAGGCTGATGACTCCCTCTTCATGGTGGGGGTCACCACTTTCTTTCCTTTCTTGGAAATTTTCTTTATCGTGGTCGCCAGTTACGCAGTGGGAATTTTCCTTGCAGGGGCGGTTTCGACTGCTACTTGGGTAGGTTGGGGCTCCTCGCGATCGGGGGCTTTAACCCAAATGCGGTAATGTAGTAATCTTGATTAGGTCTCCATGTCTGATTGAGTCCTCATGTTGATGATATGAAGGCTTGTAGGAGGTTTGGAGAGGATCTACAATTGTTGGAAGACGCTTGAGTTGGTTGTACAAGTAAAGGAGGACACGTTACATGCCATAGCTACATACTCAGAAGTAAAAGACACAATATGTAACGCCCTCTAGGAGTATCTTTTTTATTCAAATTTTGTGTTCCAAAATGATGGTGTTGTTGGGATGCTCATGTTGGGGAGACTAAGACCCCAATAAGGAATATTGTTAAATGTAGTTCTTATGGAGGAAGTGAAGGCATGGAGGCATGAGGGTAGGCAATGATTCAGAGGATTTAGTAGAATGAGCATATTTATCCATCCAATAAGAGTTGGATAATCCAATGTTCCTTTGGAGAGGATGGCTAACTGTGGTGGTTTCCACTTGATAGATTTCAATAGATTTGTGTGAGAAACATATTTCCAAATTGATAGGTTCCACCATATTGTAATACAACTAAACTTCTAGATTATGGGTGTAATAAAATCCATGTACAATTTGTTTAATTGATTAATAAAAAGAATTGAAAATAGCAACAACAATAGGATGGTTTTCTCTCGAAAGGGATTCCACCATAAATACTTGTGTCTTCATGTGTGCATGTTTATATTGATGTTATTCATGATTATTGTGTTTATTATTACTTATTTTATATTTTTATGGGCTAACATTGTGGATGTGTATGGGAAATTGATAATTTGAATAACAGTTATAGAATTGATATAAAGGCCATTACTACCCATCCATCCCCCCTCCACTTAGTAGTGATCTAGTTTCCAATAGTTTCAACATTGTTATTGCAATGTTCAGGCTCTTAGATGGATTAAGAAGGAGAAGATTCATAAGAGGATACTACCAATTTCTTCATTGATTGGAAGTGATGAAGTGATCCAACTAAGGAACAAATTTGTCCTAAAATGATTAGTCTAGCTATAACAAACATTCAATCATATTGGCATGACTACCAAACTATTTTTCCAACTAGTAGAACAAAATGTCTAAGAACATAATCCAGCATAGAAGAGAACACATAAAAGATAAAACTTGTGAAATTTTTTCAATTTGCATGAAAAAAGAGGTATGTTGATTGGTTCAAGCAATTTAAGGATGTTTTTTCATGGATATATGAATATTTAAATGCTTATGACACTTCCATTATTGAACATAGAGTACCATTGAAAAAAAATGCTGACCCTTTTGTGCAAAAATTAGTTAGATTCAATCTATTTCTCATGCTAACCATAAAGAAAGTGATTATAAAGCTACCAGGCACAAAGATTATAGTATCACTTAGATAGTCTAGACGGGTGGCCAGCCAGTGTTGGTGATAAAGAAGAATGGTGACACAAAGATTTTAGGAATTTAAATAAATGTTCACTAGAGGATAATTATCCTCTTCCCAAGATGGACCATTTGTTACAAAAAGCTAAAAGACCATCTAGAATATGAATTACGGCAGAGTTTTAGGCTATAATGAGATATTAATGCAACTAATAAAAAAAATAAGACAATGTTCACAACACCATGGGGCATGACAATATGCTTTTTGGACTAAGGAATGTGGGAGCCACTTTTGAAAGAGCTATGCATATTTCCTTTGTCAGCTAAAGATATAGGTTCATAATGATTATTGTGTTTTGAACATGAGATGATGAATATTTAGCATATTTCCTTTGTCAACTAAAGATATAGGTTCATAATAATAATGATTATTGTGTTTTGAACATGAGATGATGAATATTTAGCATATTTCCTTTGTCAGCTAAAGATATAGGTTCATAATAATAATTGTGTTTTGAAAATGAGATGATGAATATTTCGAACATGTGAAGAAAAGTTTCGTAAAATGAAAAAAAAAAAAAGTGCAAGATACTATAGGAAGATGCATGAGATATCATTCTCATGTAGAAGAGAATTTATTAAATCATAGAAGTTCAGAAAAAAAAGGAATAGGCCTTAAGCAAAACAGAAGCACACTAGTAATGGATTTGTACCGAAATGGGACTCAACTTGAGCCAATAAAGAAAAGAACTAAAAGTTTGAGAAATATTTGGATTTGCTCATTTAGAATACAAGAGGTTCTGGATAAAAATACTTACCATCTAGAAACTCTCTATGGAGATTTCGTGGAGAACCGTGGCAATGACAAGTTAAGTTTCTGATGATGTTCTTCCCCTCAATGGTGTATTTGCATTGTTCTGTCTTCATGGGCAAGCATCGACGATGCATGGCACACCATAGTTCACAGGCACAAGACTAAACACAATAACGCAGGCCTGCCACGACATAGGCGCCTGAGTCACTGATAGTAGAACCTACGCAGTAAACATATTTCCAAATTGATAGGTTCCGGCATATTGTAATGGAAGCAGTTTTCTAGGTTATGGGTGTAAGAAAATCTATGTCCAATTTGTTCAATATATTAATAAAAAGATTTTAACAATGGTTTTCTGGGATTTTACGTAAATATTTGTATCTTGATACGTGCATGTTTATGTTGATGTTATTTTTTATTATTGTGTTTATTATTCTTGTTTTTATATTTTGATGAGCTAACATCTACATTATGGATGTGTATGGGAAATTAATAATTTGAAAAATAGTTATAGAATTGATATAAATGCCATCACTACTATTCCATCCCCCTCCTCTTAGTAGTGATCTAGTTTCCAATAGTTACAACATTCTTATTGCAATATTCCCCTCATGAGCCCATTAGATGGATTAAAAAGGAAAAGATTCATAAGAAGATACTACTAAGTTCTTCATAGATTGGAAGTCATAAATTGATCCAACTAAGGAACAAATTTGTCCTAAAAGGTTTAGTCTAGCTATAATAGACATTCAAGCATAATGACATGACTATCAAACTAGTTTTCTAACTAGTAGAACAAAATGTGGAACATAATAAGCCATAGAAGAGAACACATAAAAGATAAAACTTGTGAAATAATTTTCAATTTGCATGCAAAAATAGGTATGTTGATTTGTTCAAACAATTTAAGTATGTTTTTGAATGGATATATGAAGATTTAAAATCTTATGACACTTCCATTATCAACCTAGAATACTAGAAAGAAAATACTAAGCCTTTTGTGCAAAAACTAGTTAACAATAATTAAGGAGATCCTAAAGCTACTAGGCACAAAGATTATAGTATCATTGAGATATTTTGGATAGATGGCCATTCTAGTGTTGGTGAAAAAGGAGAATGGTAATCCCAAATTTTCTGTATATTTTAGAAATATAAATAAATGTTTGTTAGAGGATAATTACCTTCTTTCCAAGATGGACCATTTGTTACATAAAATTTTAGTGCCATCAAAAATATTAATTATAGATGGATTTTTAAGACTATAATAAGATATTAATGCACTTAAAAATATAAGACAATGTTCCCATGACAATATGATTTTTGGACTAATGAATGTGGGAGCCACATTTCCAGGAGCTATGCATATTGCTTTGGTCACCTAAAGGTATAGTTTCATAATGGTTATTGTGTTTTGAAGATGAGATGAAGAATATTTGGAACATGTGATGAAAACTTTGCTAAAATGGATGTTAAAAGTACCATTGAGATGCATGAGATATCAGCCTAATGTAAATTTGTTAAATGATAGAAGTTCAAAAGAAAAGAGAATAGGCCTTGAGAAAAACAGAACCACACTAGTAAAGGATGAAATATAATTTTGATTTGATAAGAGGGTGATAGGATGTGCCTTGAAAATTAGGGATTTGTACAGAAATGGGACTCAGTACTTATCTTCTCGAAACCCTCAATTGAGATTTGGTTGAGAACCCTGTCAATGACAACTTAAGTTTCTGAAGAAATTCTTCACACGAGTATCAAGCCCAATTAATTACGTAGTCATCGGCAAGACGAAGCACTAATGCACACCATAGTTCACGGGCGAGAGCAGTAGAACCTGATCCAATGCATCATCACTCAGAGCACTTCACATCTATCACACCATCGCACGAGAAAGGGATGCGAGAGAACATCACCTCCATACATATCCTCTTGATGAGTCATTAATTATAATGAAACTTTTAATATTTTAACAATTACATGTATAAACTATGATAAATGATTTTAATTTACTATAAAATAGCAAAACGTAAGGGTCATGAATGCAATTTTAAATTAGTAGAAATGCAACCTAACATAATTGTGTAGATGTCTGATAGTTTCTCCTTTGCCCAGATTTGCAAAAGAATATTTCTATTTAAATAGAGATTAACTTTTGATTTGAATATGATTTCACATATGATATTTGTAGTTTTTTAAAACTCATTATAAATGTGGAATGCCCTGTGACAATAAAATTTTAAATACTTCATATACCAGTTAGATTAGGATTAGTGTCACTACATTAAAAGTTGTACAAAACCCATGCATAGAAATGTATTTTATTGAATAGAAATCTGAAGATTCATTCAATGATTCACATAGTTATTCATCTTATCTCATTTTTCTGTGGCTTTAAAGAATAAAATTAAATGCATGAGACATGAACCTAAATTCAGATATTCAGAACTTGAAATATCAGTTAGATTCAAAACACAAATATTCAAACATTCGATTAGAATGCATTATGTACATTATAAATATATAGTCTTATTTGCTATAATTTTGAGTAAGTTCTAAATTGAAAACTGGAACCTAAGAATCACAAAAATACAGTAAGTGATATTTGATATAACAGAAAAATTTATCTAATAATTTAAATAGGATATCAGTAACATAACAACAAATTAAATTCTATACATAACAAAATAAAATGTAAAAAAAAAAATAGTTAAAAATGAAAAAATAAATAAATGAAATGGTATGCTATGTAAAAAAATAACATTATAGAGAAATTAAATCAAATCACAGAATTATTAAATAAATGTTTGAAAATTTAGAATTCATAATGTAATACATATAGCAGAACAAAATAGGTTTTAAAACGTAGCATTTATACTGTAGTACATATAGCGGAACATAATATGTTTGAAAATGTAGCATTGATACTGTAAGACATATACCAGAACAAAATAGGTTTGAAACCGCAAAGATTGATACCGTAGAGAAAAAGAAGAACCTCATGAAAAGAATGCTAAGAGAGAAGAACTAAAGATCTCTTCTATCACTGCGATATCTTCCTCTTTATGAGGTTTATGTGAGTTGTAAAATAGTATGTTAGTAAGCATTATCTATTAAATATATGCCTTAGTTTAAATTATCATCCTAATAGAAGCATTACAAGTAAAGAGTACTCCTCATAGGAAAATGTGTTAAAACATTGATGTAGCATTTATGCTATGAAATAAAATGACTCCTAGAAATTCATTTTATTTATAAAAAGGAATTTCTATGAAGCATGGTTGATCCTTCATTATTGAAAATGGAAATAGGTGCTCACATTTTTATAGTGAAATCCTTTTGGATTTTATGATTAGAAAACAAGAAAAAAGTTTCATCAAATTCTAACATGTAGAATTTTGGATTAAGATATGATGACATATTAATGAAACTCTTCATTCTAAAGGAAGCCTCTTCGTTAAACTTAAACAAAAGAATGAGGTAGATGTATATATATGCTTACACTAGATGCTATGAATTTTCATATAGTATACTTCTATCTTTGGAAATTAATCTATATAGAAAGTTGAAACTCATCTAATGAAGAGGTTTCCAAAAGGCATGATCTACACTTGATGAAATCAACATAATATGCCCTCATATGGATTATGAGGTGATTGTATATTATCAATGAATTGTACATTAGAAGTTCCTAGGAATATAATAAACATTGTGTGGAGTAAGAAATGAAAATATCTTTAAAAAATAAAATATGATAAAAGGCAATCAACATTGAAAGAAGTCAAGGACACTTGACTAGAAAATCTCCTCTGAAGATATATAGACTCTCATATAAGTCTCAAAAGGATGGATACAGATGAAAACACATATATTTAGGAGATATGTCAATATGTAAACAAAAGATTTCCATGCCTACAAATCATCACTAATGTAACTTTTAATTTTAAAAGTTCATATTTATAATTAATCAATATCTCATGAGCTTATGCATCCTTTCCAAAGAGAAGTATATGTCTTCCACAAATGATAACCATATGGCAAGATGGAAATCTTTGCAAGAAGTATGGTTCGGAAGAAAGCAGTATGGCATGAAGCTATATCACATGAAAAGATTCGTGGATCACTTTCTAACAAGTGATGGATGATGAGTGCCTTAATAAAGAAAATATTCCAAAATGATGAAGAATCCTCAACAAAGAAGAAATTCATGACATCAAAAGAAAGGAGTTATTGATGAGCAACTAGGTGTTTTTCAACATTGCTACTGCAATTTCCTCGAAGACTCTACAAGGTGTTGGCTAAAAGGTAGCTTGGAAGCAAGTCCTTAGGAGCCTAGACAATTCCTTGGATAAGAGGGAGTCTCATTATATGTTTCTTACTTGGAAGAAACTGTGTAATTCCTAAGCAAAGACGGAAGCTTAGGAATATGTTCTCACTAGTTAAGAAGGAGAAATGGACACATCATTGAGGTCTTCACTTGTAAGAAAAAATGCAGGATTAGGTAATCATCTAGCATCTGATACTCTTTTGAGATGTATTAGGGAATATATGGAAAGAGTAGCCATGAAAGGATGGATATTCTTTGAGGATTAGCTATCCCGATATGAATAGTCCTTAAAGGTCATACTCGGTGGTGAGCTAGCAAGTATGTGGAGTATGGACCTTGGAGACAATGATGAAGGTTCCTATAATAATTTGTCTCATGAGCATTGTTGCTCTTTGTCTCTTGGAGATATGGAGTTGTTAGTGAAGGCCTTTCATTGTAACAAGGTTGGTTAACAGATGCATTACCAATCGAATTCTTCTTATGAGATTCTTCAAATTAAGAGTGACGATGTACCATTATGAATACCTCCCTACTTAAGAGGGAGTGTTGGAAAGTGTAACTAGCTTCAATCTTCATACTGAATAGTAATTATGAAAATATGTAATCAAGAAGACACAATAATAAAATGTATATTATAAATTCTTGACTCATAGGTTTCATGGGAAAGGAATTTTATTATAGGTTGAAGATTACTTCTTGATGTCTCTAAGGGCTTATCATATTTTCATAAATATATAATTTAAGAGACATGTATATGAAGTAGTGTTACACTTGTGAAGGTCAATTACTAATCAAAATCATATGCACCAACACCTTGTATAAATACTACTTCTAAGTAAGCTCAAACATGGAAGATACACCTCCTTGAAAAGTCGACCTTATAGCAGATGATCAAGACAACTTAAAGAATGTAAGACTATCCCATATATAAACAAGTCTATGGCCTCATTCATCATCAAAAAATTCAGAAGTCTTTGAGATTTTGGATAAGAAAAGGTTCGGAGGAGCTTTGTGATAACAAGCGTACAAATGTGAATTTCCAACGAATATAGAATTGAACATTCAATGCAAGAAATACGGAAAACACATCACTATTTTGAATAAGCATTTATCTCGCATCATAGAGGTAGAACGAAGGTCAACTCATGACTGCAATTGGTGCGAAGAAAGGTCACATCTGAGTGATGATAGAAGGGTAAATTCCTTGTGTTATCTTTTTATTTATCCCCTATCATAATGTTTTTGAGTTCTTTAAGTAACATGGCTAGAGTTTTATCATTAGGAAAAAAAATTAACAATAATTGTTTGAACTCGCTTGAATTATGGATTGAATTGGGTGGAAGGATATGATACCATCCAAGTTCCCTACCTTCTACAACATACAATAATTATCTGCAAGAAACATCATCAAAACGTATCTCTAACATCCATAGATGCAAGTAGAAGTAATCAAAGTGGTCTTCCACCTTCACTTTCTTATACTTCTTAAGTAGATTTTGCAAGTGCTTTGGTGAGTGATGAAGATTGATCAGAAGAGAAAGAGGCACTTAGCATCCACTGCAACTGGTCATCAACCATGTATTCATCCTCCTCCTCATCACTCTCTCATTTGGATGAATCTTCTCCTTCACCATTACAATTCTTGTTAATATTTGGTTGTACATGATCCCTTGGTTGTTCTTCATTAGAAAAATGAAAATAGTCCCTATCTCGTTCTAGATATTCCCCAATAGGTGGTAGGTGTTTCTCCACATGCATGGAATATTCACATGAAATGACCAAATATTCAAGAGTAACAGTTACCAATTCCTCCACTGAACAAAATAGAACACCATGATGGGTGGTATCTCTCTTAGATTGCTTATGACGGAGAATAGATGTCACAATAAGAAATCCAAGAGCTCTAGAAAACTAATGATTAATGGGATGGAGTGTCCTAAATTAATCGTAAGTAAATTCATATGGACACTTAGGACCTTGGTGAGGTTTCTTAGATATATGAGCTGGATTTAGGCATGGATAGTTAATACATTTCACATAAGGTTCTTTATGTGAATCTGGTGAATGGTGAGCCATAAAAAGGTCACCCCTCTTTCTAGGGCCAAAAACTATTCATAGTGCTATATGATTCCAAAGAGAAAGAGAGTCTCCCTAATATGAAGTACTAATTAGACCTCGCATCATTTGGATAAGGATCCCCAATATGAAAATAAGACCAGTTACCATAATCTTAAATATTTTCCTTGGCTACAATATATGTCACAATACAAACATATATACTTTTGATATAATAAAGTAAGTTAGCCTCATGATGTTTTCAATTGCAAAGTTTATAATGTCTCTTTCATGGAAAGAAAAGGAAAGTGAATATTTAAGAAAATAATAATAAGGCTATCCTAATAAATACACACACATATATTTGAAAAAATCATTAATTTTAATATTCCAAATAGAAAATTTACAATAATAACAAAAGACATGCCATAAATTTGACACAAAAATTTTATTTCAGCGAACACACATGTACATAAAATCTGCCCGCAACACCCATTTGGCCAATTTTATTAATATGATAGCTTGAGTATAATATAAGATGAACTCAATGCACCTGGACTTGCACAAGGCAAGCCAAAGGCCTAAGCTTATCAATGCAGGCATACATAGTTGTTGTAGATAGGTTTATCTCGTGGAAACTACTTTGTCCTCGGCTTTCTACATTTTTTGTTGTCCTTGGCGCTTGACTTTCCCAATAAATAGTGCCAAGAAAATTCTAGGAATTTGGGAATGTGGTCCTTGCCCAAACACCAGAAAAAAGCAGAAGGGTTTCTTCCTACTTCCAAACTTAAAAATTGGACTCCTCACAGCTTCGCCCTCCTCAAATATGTCTCTAAGAAAATCCCCAAAACCTCATCTCTTAATCCCTCCAACAAAGTTTCCCCTGATACAGGCTTCTCAAGTGCCTCTGTAGTCGACGGATGGCTCATGTTGTTCCGTGGGAATACCCGAAACTATTTAGACCCATAAATGAAGTTTTTTTAAGATCCGATGTGGTCGCATAGCCAAATGTTGGGGAGTATGGGAAAACCTATAGTCCTTGGAGAGATCCTTCGAGCAAGGTATCACATCCACCAAACATAGATAATATGAGGCATGTATCCACCACATATTTCTCAGACATAAGGTACCATTGATGCAGCTATTTCCTTTGAATTTTGCGTCTAAGCATATTAGGTATGTGATATTAATGTAATGAAACATTCTTTCTTGTCCATCTCTATATTTGTGATTATATCTGTATTATATTTCATTTATTGTTAAATTCATATGAGCTATATCAGAGTGGTCTTCTCTTTCTCTGTTCTTTTTCTTTGCATGTCTCTAACAATTGTAGGGTATAAGGAGTTAGGGCTTGATTTGGATGAAATCTTACAAGATCAGCATCACAAACTCCAATGGCCTCCGATGGTGGGTCAAAAGAAACATGAGGGAGCAGGAGATCCTATCAAAATATTTCTTCAAGAATCCATTGAGCAATAGAGGAACGAAATGATAGACAAATTTTCTGAGATCCTGTGGCAGATACCCACTGGTGACACATCTTCATCTCACAATCACTTTGGAGCCACTACTCCCATAAATGTACAAGTCAAATTCAAAATTCGTGTATTTGAAGGTTAGATAGATGCAGACGTTGTAGATAGATAGTTGAATTTCCTCGAAGGGTATTTTTCAGTCCATGGTTTTTCTGATCGAGAAGAGATTACCTTTATGCTCCTCAAAGCCACCCTGATGTCAGATATTGGTGGGAAACCTATTGTGGAGAAAGGGATGAAGAAGAAAACTCACATTTTTCCAACACTCCCACATGGAATCAATCAACAATATTACCCCGTGGGGAGCTATGAACACAAGTACATCCAATGGACTATGTTGCGGTAGCAAAAGGAACAAAATGTGCATGAGGTGATGAATTTGTTCCATACCCTGCACACAAAGTTGGGTATTAAAGATTCGAAGAAACATTTGTTGCTCAAGTACCGCAGTTGTTTGCACAATACATTCAGTAGGAAATGGACTTCCTTTGGATCCGTGAATCTAAAGAAAAGGAAAGGCACCCTCAAACTGCAGAAGAAAGGGAAAAGAGAAAGTGGGGTGAATTAGGACAACCCATCGAAGTAGAAAGTGAAGAACAATGCCACAAAGCCAAAGAATGACATGGGGAAGTGATGAGAATTTCATAAAAGCTCCACTCACAACACAAGTGAGTGTCGGGGAAAATAGTTGATGGTGGTCGAGTTGAAGGCATCCAAATTAGATGCATGTTCTGATTTAGAGTCAGAAATGGGAAAGGGCAGTGACAATGGGAGGCACATCATTGATGAAGAACCCAGTGTCACCATCACCACTACCAAGCTCTGGAGGGAGGAGCCTAAGGATCGAGAGGAGGGGTAGTGTCAATGCCATTCCTATATGTGGGTGAAGGGTTCTCCACTACAATTCATTGTCGATAGAGCAAGCCAAAAGAACCTCATTTCACCAAAGGTCATGAAGCGGCTCGACATACTCACCATATCACACCTGCAACTGTATACCATGAAGTGGCTTCACCAAGGAAGAGATCTTTGCGTCTGCGACAAATTTATCCTTCCCTATAGCATCAAGCCCTTCACGGATGAGGTACTATTTGATGTTGCTCCTCTTCAAGGTTCTGATGTATTATTATCCAACCCATACTCGTGGAAGCGACATGTTTTGTATGACTCTAGGCCTTGTTCTGTTATTATTACTTTTGGAAATAAGTGGTATAGTATACCAGAGGTAGTACCACCTTCTGCCATCTCTTCGATTATTGCAAAGAAATGTAGTAAGATTATTTCCCATATGAGGAAATTTGTTTTCCTTATGATTCACCCACAGGGAAAGAACAAGACTGTGGTCACAGCCTCCAAACAGGGCTCTCGTGCGTGGCAGCAGCAAATGGACAAAGTCATGGAGGAATACAACGATATTTTCTCCTCACCCATAAGCATTCTTGTAAACTGTTAGGTCAAGTGTTCCATCGATTTGACCCTAGATGTGCTACTGCTAAATGGACCAATATATCGGCACCCTATTCCTCAGAATTACTAGAAATGATGCGAAAGATTCAGGAGTTCCTGTAGAAAGGTGACATATCGTCAAGTTCATGGCCGTGTGGGAGCCCGATCGTGTTTGTGCAGAAGAAATATGGGACTTGGAGACTGTGTATTGACTATATGGAACTCAACAATGTCAGTACTTGAAATAGGTACTCGATCCCAATACTTGAAATAGGTAAATATTTTAGAAACATCTATTTGAATTTCAGGTATCACCAGGTAGCAATCGAACACTCCAATGTGTGGAAGAATACCTTCAAATCCAAAGAATGACCTTTTCGAATGGCTGGTCATCCCCTTTAGGTTGTCTAAAGCTTCCATGACCTTCATGAGGCTGGTGTACTTGGAAGACATCCTAATATTCAACCGTACTTTAGAAGAGCACCTCCACCACATTTGATAGGTCCTCCAACCACTACGACAAAAAAAGGTTGTGTTCCAATTTGAAGAAGTGCACTTTTGGCATGACCCACATTCAGTATCTATGATAGATTATTGATGAGAGGATGGTGTATTTGGATCCAACTAAGATTGAATTCATTCAAGATTGGCCAGCCCCAACCACTATAACAGAGCTCTGCAAATTTATGGGTCTTGTTAATTTCTACAGTAGGTTCGTGTTGGGATTCTGTCATATTACTTTGCCCTTGAGTCAAGTCACCAAGGGAGGAGAAAAATAAAAATTATTTTGTTCTGAATCTAAAAAAAATGAATTCGTAGAGTTGAAAAATATTCTCTACTCTACACGAGTGCTCACATTAATAGACTTGAAACAACCATTTGAGATCAAGATAGATGCCTCTGACTATGCTATTGGGTTAGTTCTCAGTCAATAGGAGAATCTAATGGAATATCACCACGAGACACTTTTCGACGCATTCTGGAAGTATCCCAATTATGAAAAAGAGATGTATTCCATTGTGAAGGCTTTTCGATAATGGAGGCATTACATGTTGGGGAATAAAACAATTAGCCACACACACCATTGACCCGTGAAGTTCATAAATATGCACACGAAGTTGCATAACGATATCCATAAAAATTAGTCCACATACCTACTATTGTGATCTTGTGATTTGGCAAATTGGTAAACCAAATGAAAAGGCAACATCAGAACCAATCTTTAGAGTCCTAGGACCTATCCTTCCAAGACTCAGAGGGATCTCTCTAGTCGTTTGTAAAATATATATGCTTGTTTGCTTTTAAGGGTTGATTTTAGGCTAGTTATTAAGTTTGGGGTTTTGTTGTTTGTTTGGTTAGGTATGATGATCAAAGCAGCATAGGTAGCATGAGGAAATCTCTAAGTGATTGGGCAATGGAGCCAAATGAAAGTCATGATAAGTTCATCAATGGATCGGGGAGTATCATAGGGCAAATCTAACTTGGCCAGTGGATCTTCAAAGTTTTTACAGTAATGAGATGGACATTAAGGGTAAGAATGAAAAGTAGGACAAAGAGAAATTAAGAATACTTTATCATAGGTGCAATCAATAGACACGGAAAACTATAAATTCTATGATCCAACTACATTTGTTAATTATTCAATACAAACTTTTCCAATGAAATATAGAAGGCGTGAAACTCATTTAACTTCTACTGATTTCAACTTCAACTACAGAAAACACTTAAGACACACAGATAACTATAATCGAGGAATATGGAACTCCTAAACATCCTCGATCATAGCTATAAATATCTCTAAAACAATTAGTTAAGCAAGTACAAAGGGTATGATCGGAACAAAACCTCTTTGGTAGACTTTAAATAATGGTACTTTAGAGAGAGACTTCAAAAAACAGTGTTTAATTGGTAGCAAGTAAGCAAGGGGAAACCATAAATCATGCTTGAAACCAACTGTATTCAACTATTTACGAAATAAACAAGCTTAGGGGGTCTAGAGAGCAATTAACAATTCTCTAAAATGTCCTAGCAGAAGAAAACATTAAGGCAGTGAAGAACAAACAGAACTAAGGTGCTTTTAAGAGGCATTTCTTAGTCTAAAACTTTTTCTCTACTGTATATAGAAATATGGAAAGAGAATGAAACAAGAAACAACAATAAAAGATTATAAGCACTTCACCAATGGCCAAGCTCAGGGATCCAGTGATCTAGCCTCCTCCATCAACAAACAAATCAGGGCATCCACAAGTTCCAAGACATCAATTTCCTTTCAACTTCCAAGAGACTATGTATTACTTCAAAGAGTCATTAAATGCCAACAAGATAATGAGTTCAAATGTAGTATTTATGTTGTGAATGAGGAGGTGAAGCCTAAGATAGGGTTTGAGTATCATTTATTACTGAGTAAGTGCATTCCTAACCTTGAAGACCATGCAAGGCTCAAGGCAGGAATATCTGCAGCTACTTCTCTATTTTAATAACTTCTATCTTAACTTCTAAGGAAAAATAGTTGAATGTGTTGACTTTAAGGCCTATTCATAAATTTTACAATAATTTTTTGAGAGATAAAATATCTCTGACTTAGCTTTAATAACTACCTAATACTTTTTGAAGGAAACCAAGCACTTAGGTGGAAAAATAATCTTTGACGGGAATAAAAAATGGTTTATTACGTGGGTAAAGGGTTGTTTGTGGTTCTGGGCCAAACGCATGCAATACCATTGGGTGAGTGAGACGTGGCAAGGTGAAAACCACCCATTTCACGCAGGTTGCGAAACTTTAAACTTGGCACAACTTTATTTGCAAAATGGGAGATGGGCCGTCGGATCTCAAGGAAGGAGATCGATGATTGACACACGTCGGAGGGGGGAAAGGCAGGTTTGGAAGTTGGAGCCCAGGGATAGGTGTCAAGCTGTGGTTGGATGGCATGGCTAAGTGGAGAGCGGGGCCCATATTTAAATGTTTTATAAAGGGTTGAGGAGCCTTTTATAAGTTTTGCGGGGTGTATAAGAAGTAGAAGGGCCGGAAGTATGGTTAATACGGGGAGGGGCTAAGGATAAGCTGAGGGCGAGGTTATATGGGGTTGAAGGGGGCTAGGGCTTAAGCAGAGAGGGGCTTAAGCCCTGATTTTTACAAAGAACAGGTTTTTATTATAAAACAGGGTTTTATAATAAAATTTAAAGGACTCGATAGGCTAAACTTAGCTTAAAAAAATGTAAAAAGGGAAATTTTTAGATTTTTTTTTAATATGTCAAAGGTAAAATGATGAATGAAGGGGCTCTTCAAGAGGGTTTTGAGGAAGGGAAAAATGGGTTTTGTAGAAGAAGGGGGTTATGAATGAGGGTGAAGGTGAGGTAGTTTAATGAGGCAAACAGGCCTAAAATGATGAAGTATTTATTTGCAGCAGAGGGGTAAAATTCTTAGGAGATAGAGAGAGGAAAATATAGTAAAAATAGTTAGCTTAGGATAATGAAGGCATTGATATTTCTAGAACTCAAAATATTTCTCAAATGTTGTTTCTAGAAATTTGAGATTATAACTTAGTCATATTTTGATATCAGCAAAAATTACTGATGACTAACACCTATAAAAGTTTCATTTGAACATCAAGTACAAGAAGGGCAAGACGAATAATGTTGCAGACTCCCTAAGCCAACTACTGATCGTGATCCTAACCATTTTTATCAACTCTTCTTGGAACTATACTTCTCATTGAGCACTTCTCTACAAAGGCGATCGAAAACTCGACCACAAATACAAGATGCTCTTGGAGGATAAGCAAGTTCCAAATTTTTACCTCTACAATGTACTATTATGTCACCTAGGACACATTTATGTTCCTTCGAGAGAGTGCTCCAAGGTTATTTGGGAAGCGCACTATAGTCGGTTCATTGGGCATTTCAGGGTCGAGAAAATAGTGGCAGTACTGCAGAAATATTTCTATTGGCGGAACCTTTGACAGGATGTAGGGAAGTACATCAGGTCCTCCATTGCCTTAGCCATTGCCAAACCAGCCATTAAGAGACAAGGCCTCTATACTCTACTTCCTACTCCTATTCTACCTTCGAAATCCATCTCCATGGATTACATGTCATGCCTTCATTCTACTAAGCATGTTAACGACAATGTTCTTTGTGGTCGTCGATAGATTCTTGGAGATGGACATTATGGTGGCCTACAAGAAGAATATCATAGCAGAAGCCAATACTAAACTCTTCTTTGAACAAGTGTGGGTACACTTTGGGATCCCACAATGTGTCATCTCATATCATGACAAAAATTTCCTTAGTACATGTTGGTCTAGCATCTCGTCGACATTGGACACCAAGCTCACCAAGTCCACACCTTTCCATCCCCAAAATGATGGCTAGATATAGGTTGTCAACATATTTTGTGAATGTACAATTCAAAGCAGCCACACACATGGTATGAGAGCCTCCCCTATGTACATGATAACTATAACCAAGCTCTCCATATCTCAACCGGCCACAACCCCTTTTAGGTGGGCTTGGGATTCTAGCCACTATGTCGCATTGATGTAGCCATGCCATTTGCGGCTACTAATGAGGATTCAAGTCACGTCCTCTCTAAAACTGACAAGACAAAGAAATTCATTGAGCTCATTGAGCACAACCCCCAAGAGGTTCATGATATATTGGATAAATCTAATGTAATGTACAAGTAGCGACAAAGTTACAACCCCAAGAAGTTGGTTGCCAAACTAACCCCAATGGGGCCCATAAAGTATTGGTGTTACATCTCCTCACGTGAGGGTTTTAGTTGTTTAGGGTTTTATCTTATTGTTAAATAATAAAAATTCCCTTGAGCCTCATTGTAACATAGTTTAGGGGAATTTAACCACCACATATCTTCTCATAGATAACCTAACATTGCGAGAGCTAGTTCATTTCAATTATGTCTATAAGCATTTTAAATATTTGATATTAATTAAATGAAATATTATTTTTTTTGCATCTTTGTATTTGTGATTATATGGTTCAGTGAACTCAAAGTGTACTATCAATTGTATAATCATCCAATTTGTATACGAGGTGCATGCTGTCAGAGAAATGCCTATGATGGATTGCACAATTAGGGATGATGAATTTCCCTAATTAATACGAGCTAATTTCTAATTGAACACGTCAAGGAAATAGGGACCTGGGAATGTATAAAGTTGGTCAAGTATTGGCTAAGGCTTGTCTAGGAAGCAATGAGATAGATAGAGATAGTGCAGAGGTTTCTCAGGCTTGAGAAAAGCATTGTAATCTTCTCATATTTTCTAAATAATGCAATATACAAATAGTAGGGGTTTTTAACTATGTCATTCCTAAGGAAATCATTGTGCAATGTGTTTATTGAATTTTTTCTCTTGCATGCTTTGTGATTTTGTGATCGTTTAAGTGTGTCCAATTATGAGTAGGCTAGATTCAAGTATATTGTTTTAGTCAATCAAAATTTGTAGTTTCAATCTAAAAGGAATTTTTAAATGGTATGAGAGCTGAAATCACTATAAAATATAATAATATCAAGTTATCTTTTTTGGAGGAACAATTTTTGCAGATCTATTCTTCAGAGCTAGCGGCAGGATCATGATGGCGTTCTATGGTTTAGGGATGGAGTATGCCCCTGAGGGTAGCCTAAATTATATTTCTTGGAAGAAATGGATGTAAGAAGTAATGAAAGATAATTTGTTGTAGGAACACATTGATATAAATTTTCCAAAACCAACACTTATTGATGCATAAAGTCTAGCATAATGGAAGAAGAATATAGCGAAGAAAAGAAGTATCCTATTGGAAGGAGTTCGAGATAATATTTGCATGAACCTCCATGCGAAGGAGACTCCATATGCAATTTGGAAAGCCTAGAAAAAATTAATTTAGAATAATAGTTACCATAGGGAGTTGGCACTGAAGGATAAGCTTCAAAAAATAATTATGGAAAAGGGCGACATAATACCACAGTACTTGAGAAAATCCACCCATTGTTGGGATGATCTTGGGAGTGTTGGTGTTACAGTTTACTAAATATGATATAGTCAACATAACACTTCAAGTCCTTCCCAAGGGTTGGCATAGCTACCAGGATCTCGTAAATGGGAGGGAGATGATAGGAGGGTGGGAGCGTTTGCAGTTTGACTTGGTTCACGAAGAGATAAGGTGAAACACCATATATGGAAAATCATCAAAGCATGATGAAAAGGAGAACTGTGTCATAGATAGAAAGGAAAAGAAATGGAAAGGGAAGAAATCCCAATACAAAGGATATTCTTGGAAGATTAAATGTTTTCACTGTTATGTGTCGGGACATTATGCAACAAAGTGTCTGCACAAGAAGGTCGACAAGAAGCCTTGAGGAGGAGTGATAGCTAAGGCTATAGCTTCACAATTTGAGTTGGATTTCACCCTCATTTCATGCATGGTGACATCAGTGATGGGTATTTTGTGGTATCTAGAGAGTGGAGACTCATTCCATATGACTCGAAATACATAATTTTTTAATGACTTGGAGGACAAGGACCTCCAATTGCACATTGAGATGGGAGATGAAGGAAGGTATAGTGAAACCGACATCGATATTGATACTTTTCAGACAGATTCTATTTCTCCTCTCACATTAAAAGATGTCATGTATCTTCTGGATCTGAAGAATAATATCTTTTCAGTTTCTATGTTGGAAGATCATGGGAAAAATGTGATTTTTAGCAAAGGAAAGGCTTTTCTACACCACATAACCACAAGAAAGGTGAAGAGGATCATGGTTCAGGTGAAGAAACTCTACAAATTATATGTATAATTTTTTTCTTCTTTGAGCATGAATACAAAGAAGGTGCGGAGGTGAGACATTGGTGAATTATGGCATAAGAGACTTGGCAATTTGCACAATGGAACTTTAAAGATCATGAAACATATTTCTACAACACTTCTTAAGGGTGCACTAGAGCACTTGTGAGACATGCAAAGGGTGTACATTGTGGAAGTACACCAAAGCCACCTTTGATGCTAATGGTAGTCAACTGCACATGATCCTTGAAAGATTTCAATTAGATGTGCATGGACCATTATCGACAACCTCCGTGACCAGTACATGTATTACTTGATATTTGTGTATTATTTCTCACGTAAATGTTGGATATTCTTCATGTAGAAGAAAGGCTAGACATTCTCAACTTTTTTTTAATCTAAAGCACTTGTTGAGAAAGACACAAACAGGAATGTGAAGGCCCTGAGGAGTGATAACAATGTAGAATATGTGCCGAATGAGTTCAAGAAATTATGTGCATCAGAAGACATTCAACAAGAGTTAATAACACCCCATAACCCACAACATAATGGGGTTGCTAAAACAAAGAACATAAGTATTGTGGGAGCTGCAAAAATAGCGTTGCCTGATCAAGACCTACTTTTTCACTTATGGGATGAAGCATGAAACACAACGGTATATGGGTAAAACATGAACCCTGATATGATTCTTAGGCCACAAGCAAAGGAGCATGATTTCGTTTAGGCTCTTTGGTTCATCATTTTACCATCAAGCTTCCATGGATGCAAGGAAAAAGGTTGAGCCAACAGCTAAGTTGGCAATATTTCTGGGTACACTGATACACGTGACAACTATCGAGTGTACTTTCCATATCCAAGGAAGACAATTATTCGTCGAGTTGTGAAGTTTGATGAAGAGAAGGCCATGAGATATTCATTTGAGAGGGAGCTTCAATTGCATGCATATGAGGATATTTCAGCTCCAAAGGAAGAACCTGAGGATGTTGTTGATCATCCACAACAAGAAGACCATATATTGGAAGCATCCACTTATGCAAAGACATATATAGATGGAAGGAAGTGCACCAATGAGGCTGACATATTGACGCGTGAAGCTAGAGAGAATGTGGGAGCACCCACATCAGAACGTAAAGAGAAGAGGTCAGTAGATTGGTACACTCGCTACATTGCTTTGATGAGAGATAGTGTAGAGACCGAGTCATCCTCATTCGAGGAATCAATGCAACGACTATTATGAGTTTATGTCATGGTAGAGTTATATGACTCCATTATCAAGAACAATGCTTGGAAATTGGTCCCAAGGCCAAAGGAGAATTCAGTGGTAGGTTCCACATGGATCTACAAGGTGAAGAAAGAAGCAGATGGGAGTGTCGAGAAACACAAGGAAATACTTTTGGCAAAGTGGTTCTCTCAAGTGGAGGGAATTGATTACGACGAGACATCTTCTTGAGTAGCAAGGCACTCTTCAATGAGTTCAATTCTAGCAATTTCATCACAAATGGGTTGGAAGTTACATGAGAAGGATGTGAGGACAACTTTCCTCAATGGAGTGATTGAGGAAGAGGTGTACATAGAGCATCTCGAAGGATATCAAACCTTCGACATAGATTCACATATGTGTAGAAAGAAGCTAGAATTGTATCGATTAGAACAAGCACCCCGTGATTGGTACACGAGGATCGAAATCTATTTCACCTAGTTTGGCTTCACCAAAACTGAATTAGATGAAAAACTTTACCATATTTCTTGATTATTTCATTATATGTCAATTATTTAATTGTAACACATGATGAGAAGCTGATAAAATATTCCAAAGAGGATTTGGGAAAATAATTCAAGATGAAAGACACGAGGTTCATGCACTATTTCCTTGGTTTGGAAATTTGTCAAGAAGATGGGGAACTATTTCTCTCTCATGGAAGGTATGCAAACAAGATACAAAAGAAGTTTCACATGGAGAGGAGAAAACTCAAGGAGACTCCTCTAGCACAGAATTAGAGGAAGGAATATGCTACTTCATGTGAAATTTTAGAAGCTACCATTTACAGGAATCTTGTGGGTTCACTTATATACTTGATGAATAGGTGATCGTACATGTGTTATGTAGTTAATGAGCTTAGACAAGAAATGGTTAAGCTAAGCATACTCTATTGGAAGGGAGAAAAACATGTGTTGAGATACCTCAGAGGCACCGCTCAATTTCATATTCAGTTTCATATTGAGTTCAACAGAAGCATAGTACATGGTTTGTAGTCAAGGCACTTGTGAGGCTATCAAGATGAGGTAGATCCTTGTTGGGTTATTTGGTCAACACATGAATCCTATAATCATTTACTATGAAAATCAAAATTGTATCAAATTCTATATGAATCTAATTTTTCATGATAAGTATAAGAATATTGACATCTAGTACCCCCATTTTATAGATTATGTGCAGAGGGAGATAATGTAACTAGAGTGCATTACTATGGTGGAACGGGATGCAAATATCTTGATTAAGGCCGTGTCAAGAGGAAAATTTGAGTTCCATAGAGGGAGGATTGGGGTATCTAATAGTCCCTTTCTTTCTAAGAGAAAGTATTGAAAATGATAGCAAGAAAGATTCTAATTTAACTTCCATTGAATTAAATTAGAACAAAATTCTAATTCCACATCAAAAGACAACTTGAATGAGTTAACTAATTTGAATTGACTCACTTGATTCAATTAATTAATTTAAGTTGAGGGAGGTGAGTCATGTAGAGTGTCTCCTACTTTATAGGAACTTGGGTTGACTTTATTTTGAGTTTCAATTAACTAATTGAGTAGAGCTAAGTTAAAGTGAGTTTATCTAGCTCCAAATGTGGGAGGAACTAGTGCAGTGTGTACTCTTTGATCAACAAATTAACTCATAAATCATCCATAAATAACTCATGCATGTGTGATCTATGAGTGACCTAGTTGATATTGGAGTTCAAGGGTAGTGTAATATTAGTTTTATAATCATCCAAGTTGTGGAGGTAGTGCATGGAGTGAGAGGAAGGCTTATGATGGATTGCGTAGTTAAGGAATTTCCCTAATAAATAGGGTCTAATTCCTAGTTAAACAATGAAAGGAAATAGGGACTTGGGAAATGAGATAGATAGAGATAGTGTTAAGGTTTCTTGGTCTTGAGAAAAGCATTGTAATTTTCTCATATTTTCTCACTAATTCAATATACATATAGTAGGGGCTTTTAGATATGGCTTTCCCCATTGTGTAATGTGTTGATTTAATTATTTCTCTTGTATGCTTTGTGATTTCACCATGGTTTAATTGTCTTCACTCATGAGTAAAGTAGATTCAAGTCTATTATTTTAGTAAATTACAATGAGAAAATCTAAAAAGAATTTCTACAAAGTATTTGAGGAAATATTAGAATATCTATCTAGTAAAAGTACATTATAATAAATCCTGAGTGTAAAAACAAATAAATATATCCATGAATGTGTTATTGAAACTTCTAGGAATGATTTTTAGCCACCTAGTAAAGAGTATGAGGTGGATAAATATATGTTGTCAACACAAAATCGAACATCTATGTTACTAGTAGCTTTCCTTGGTTTCTATTTTGGAAAGATAAAGAGAAGTTTAAATTTGCTAACTTGGACCCTTTTTGTAATCTCTATCAATCCTGATTTGTGTTATAGGAGTTGTTTAGGGTCACCATACTAACTGTACAGATAAAAAAAGTTATTACATTTTTAGGAAAAAAAAAATAGATATTTATAAGATATACTGAAAATTTTGTAATTTTTAATTGAAGATATCAATTTGAAAAAGTCTTTGACAAAACAATATTAATACTAATTTTAATATATAGAAAAATTAAAGTTTTCCTTTATTATTTTACTAATACATGTACTAGGTAAAATATTTACTAATGAAATAGACTTCATGCTCAACATTTAAAAAAATATAATATTAAGCAAAAATAAATATAAGGTAGCAGAAAAGCATAATACAAAGCCCTGTACAGAAAAGGGCTTGCTTAACCATCAAACATAAATTAAAGCCTTTACCTATACAAGAAACTACTAACACTGAAATAAAGAAAATTGAATATTTCGCACTACACGACATAAAATAGTAGTTATATTTTATAACTAGTATAACCAAAACTATATTAACAATATAACGGAGGGTTCGAGATCAATGATTTTAACAGAATTTCAGATCCCAACTAAATAAAGGGAAAAACCCTATACGAACACAGATCTAAAGGTGTTTCAGATCCGAAGCCAACTGTGGAGAGTAGATCCCAACTAAATAAATGGAAAAACCCTATACTAACGCAGATCTAAAGGTGTTTCAGATCCGAAGCCAACCGTGGAGAGCAGATCTAAAGGTTGAAACAGAAAGCGGCTCATCCCATCTCACGGTAGTAGCCGCCTCTTGGCAAAACGCGTCGTGGCTACGAACGCATCAGTCAAAACAAACAAAAAATATCCGTTGCTCTTAGCATTATGTTGCCCTATGTGGATATGGCACCAGGGCTTAATTTACACCTAGATTTTGAAGCCTACTTCGTCGTTTTTGGTTGGTTTCACTTTTGTAGAGTTGTGTTTTAGGGAAGGAAATCTCACCGAGGCTCAATGAACATGATAACTTATTTTAGGATTTTCACATTATCTTAAGAGAAATACACGGTTCAGAATGCTAAATTTGTAAATTTAGCTAGGGCATTTAACTCCTATTATAATTACTTGTTAAATTTACAAATAATCAAAATCACTGTAATGACACATTATTTTAATATTAATGATACAAGGGATAAAAACATACTTGCACTTAAGTTGTTTGATAATGGTTGTCCTTGCAAATGCACTCCTTTAAGCGAGGCTTGCAAATGCACTCACTTAAGCCAGGCTTGCAAATGCACTCGTTTAAGCAGAGTCTAGTTGCATTTCCTCAAACCAAATGCAGTACCAAAATGAAATGTCTCTCTTAATCTTGTGCTTTTATAGTGACTGCTTTATAGCATTACACTGAGCTAAATCTCTAACCCTAATCTTAATCGCAAAGTGATTAGTGGGAGATGGATTAATTGAGTGGGCCTAATGGTTAAGATCATATGTTTCCTCCTAAGGTCACAAGTTCAAAAACTATACGGGGGCAGAGTATGTATGTCTTAGTAGATTTAGGAGTCAAATAGCTGAGGTGGATACCTCGTCCCCTTGTCCCATAAACAAGGGGGGTCCAATACATCTATTTGGTGTCTCCCTTGGGGGTGACCTTAAAATTGGAAAATAATAATAATAAATTGATGTGCTATTTTTCCAAAGTTATAATTAAGCTAAGTTACATCAAAAAAGTGAAGTTGTAGGAAATTTAATGAATTAAGATGACTTTTGCTAATCCACTAACCATAAAATGCTACATTTTGTCACAATCTTTAGGATTAGGATATGAAATATGTAAAAAAAATTGTGTAGGACTTTGGAGGTGTAGTCTAAGTTATAGAAGAAATAACAATTTTAAGAAAGAATGCGACTATTTGTTGTTTAGAATGCATTTTTGAATTCATAAATAGATTTAGCACCATAAAAAAACCCTTAAGACTAAAGTTTTAAAAAATGTATGTCCGATTTTGATTAAAATTAACTAGAAAAAATGCCAAAATACCATTTATGGTGTAAGTTAGACTACGTCTTACTTAAAGACACTCCACCCATCATAAAGAGTGTAAAAGCCCATTAGTAATGAGACCATATAGACTAGATTAATAGTACACTTACAGTGATATAAAATATTAAATCAACCATGAACTAGACTTTATTATATAAAAATGGTTAACATAAGTGATCAAGTAAATGATAAATAAAGTAAACAAACTAATGCAAAATTGAGAAAAAGAAGGAAAAGGTAAGGGTTGGAAAAATATGAAACAAATTTATTTAATATTATATGGTTAATATATTAGAATTTTAAAAATAATATTGTGATATTAAATATATAATATTAATTTATTTTAATAATATATATATATATATATATATATATATATATATATATATATATATATATATAGTTTAACTTGACAAAATAGTTTTTTCACGGGAATTAGTCAAAATGAAATAATACAATTTCAACATTTTTTGTTGTTTAAAGTAATTTTTGAATCCATAAGGGATTTATTACCCCAGGCACAGTTATTAACATTAAAAAATTTAAACTCAATTGATGAAAATTAACTACAACAATGGTGGTGAAAAAAGCCATATTGTGCATATATATAGTTATTAAATAATAATATATATAGAGTTGAAAATGTCAATAATAGGAAAATAATGAGAGTATAGGTGGTTTAGTTATATATAAATATAAGATGATATTTTATCTATATTTAATATAAATTAACTTATTTATTTATTCAATGAATATTATAAAGATAATAATTGAAATGTTTAGACAAGGGGTAAAAGGAATTAAAATTAAGGGTAGGGTTGGGGTTGGGGATGAGAGGAAACGAGGAAATGGGAGTTAAGAATTAAGGAGATGGATTAATGGCTTCCAAGAGTGGCTAAGTTTATAATCATCTCTTGTATTGAAATTATTCCAGTTCTTTTCAATTTTTAAGTCTTTTGTGGTGACACTAAAATTATGAAAATAGATAGAGGCTAGAATTTGGGCTTGGTCAAAGAAACTAAGATGCTTTGTGTTATAGATTTTAATTTGATAGGTCATGGAAAAATCCCTCCATTTACCCAACCTTTCTCATCATGAAAGATGCGTACTATTCCCTTCCAAGAGCTTAATTTGGTCAAGGAAAAATACTATTTTTAAAGATGGAACCACATGTGAACAAATGTTTGGGGCGACCTAAAGTCATAATTGAGTCTCCAAAAAACCATATAAATCAACATTAAGGAAATATTATTTGGACATCACATTAAATCATATTCTCCTCTCTCTCCTCCTGTGATTGGTTCATATGTGTCTAGAATTAGGGAGTTTGAGCTTACACATGCGAAGGAAGGAGGATAATTTTAGAATTTCTATGTTGACTTTTGTTTGTGGAATCTTTGACCAAGTTTGACTTGGAATTTTTACTCTCTTTGACTTGCAAAATTTTGATCTTTGGAGGATAATTTTTTATACGATGGACCTCAGTTTTTCTCAGTTATTTCACTAGGGTTGACCATAGGCATGGTTCCACTATTTTTCTCTCCTTCTAATGATTTATTTTTGGGACTATTTTGACTTTAATTTGACCATAAAAGCATACAAAATATTTTTACCTCTGACCAACGAAGGAGGTCAAATATTTTGAGCTTTGATTTGAGCTTCATCAAAGAAAATAAGATACTTTGTGTTATAGGTGTTAATTTGGCATCTTAGGGAAACATTAGCTCCTTTAAACAACCTTCATAATCATGAAAGACCCCTACTAGCCCTTTGAAGAGTTTAATTTGGTTAAGTAAAAATGTTATTTTTTAATGATACTCAAAATAATAGAAGACTTAATCTGTCCTCACATACTCGAAACTAACTGGTCGTTGAGAGGATTTCTTGCGAGTGCTGGCACAACTTCCCGTAAGAGCTGGCGGTGCCCCCAAATAGCCGAAGAGAATCAACCAAGGTAAGGATAGAGGGTCTGGCGCTTGCCTATACCGTCACCTATAGGGTAAAGAATGCTTGAATTTTGGCCACTAAGAACCACCGTCCCATGTTAGCGTTTGAGTCTTGGGCTCCTTGGTAGTCAGCTAACAGTACCGAGTATCAGTGGGGTCAGGTAGCCCCAAATAATACTGCACGCATTATGCCTAAGCCTAAACCCCTCTGAATTTGGTCTTTGGCATGCTCGGGTTTTCTTTTCTATGGGTTGATAGGTGGATTTTAAAGCTCCCTAAAAACACAACTTCTATGTTTCAATGTGAAGTGTGATCAAGGTAGCTTATTGGATGCCTACCCCCTGGATCCTAACTTAATCTATAAATTCTCTTGTGGCCCCTGTGGGGAGAATTTATTGAGTTAGTTTAAGTTATTTCTAGGTGGCTTTCTTTTCTCAGTGGGTGAAGGTGTGTGAGCGTATGGTGAACAATCTCATAATTTGAACATATGGATACTGGTGATCTTTTACAAAAGTCCCCTAGTTAAACTATGTGACGTTGTTCCTTGTTCAAATAGAAAGCATTTGCGGATAATGGACCACTTCCAATCCTCCTAGTTAGTCTATGTGAGTGACTAAAAGGAAATGGCGAATCATGAATGTAAACAATAGAGACAGCAGAGATTAATTGCTCTAATTAGTGATTCAATCCTAGTCCCGCAATTTCCTAAATGCAAAAATTGAGTTTAAACTAAACAATTTCTACACTAGCTTATGCATGTTTTGTCATGAGCCACTTACTTGGACTAGTTAAGCTAAGTGTGCATACCAAAATGTGCAAAAAACATACATTTTTCAGAAAGCAATGGTTAACTTGCCCCCTACTTAAACTATGTGAACACTTTTTGCAAAAAACCAAATTAAATGAAAACTAATTAAATGCCTATGAAAAGAAGAAAAAAATAAGTTCTCAGTAGCTGTGGGGTATCAACATAGGTGTTGGCAAATACATTAGGGGCTTCCAAACATGCTTACAAGCAGAAAAAATGCAGAAAATAGGGAGAAAAAAAATCTCTCTACAATTTGCGTGCAAAAGCCCTTGACAGGTGCGCCTTCCTATGCGCAGGTTACTCCTGAACACGCGCAATGCGCCTCTGTTTGGAAAAACTGCACAGAAAAATCCTGCAAGTAAAAATATTTAGAAGATGCCCTATTCAGTCTATCACCTTAGTGAGTATAGGGATTGAAATATGGGTCAAAGGACTCTCAGCTCCACTCCAGCATAGACAAGGGGTCTCCTGCAAAAGATGGCACAACGACAAAAACTTGAAACACGTCAATGGAGTTGCCAATCCTGTTGTGGTGGATTCGACACATGGGTGTATAAAATCACACGAGCTTAGAGAGTGTGGTCTACTCTCTAAAATATTGGTAACAGGCAGTATGTGGGTGGAGCTCAAAAGCATAAAACTTAAATGAAATAATATCCTGAAGTATGCTCTGGTTAAAAAACTAAAACCAAAAACACAAAATAAGCTATATAGAGAGTTCCAAATAGTAATAATGCAAACGATGGCTCGATGGCCTCTTCTTATTAAATGTTAAAAATAAAAGAAAATCTTACCCACTTTTCAAAAGGGCCCTAGGCAATGGTTGTAGGTCCCGATGCAAGGATGTTTGTCTTTCAAGCTCTGCCTTTGATGCAGTCTAACTCTCTCTCTCTGCCGTGGTGGACTAAGATGTTGGGTGGCCAACTATCGAGTCCTCTCTATCTCTAGCTCCAGGTCAAACACAATGCTAGCTTTTCTTGGGAAACTTTGGCCAGCATAACCTTGTGATTACAATTTTTTCATCTCTTGGTGGGTTTATATAGGTGAGCTTCAAATCCTCCTTCCCTCCCTTGGTACATGATGGATGGTGACCCAAGGGAGAGGTGTGATTCCATTTTGTGCTCAATTATTCTTTTGTGTTCTCAAATAATGTCCAAGGAGGTGCTGGTGGCTGTCCTTAGGCGAGTTTCACATAAGGAGTAACTGTCCTTTGGTTGTTGTGATCCGAGAAAGTGACTTTTTTCCATTTCTAGGAATGCGCGCTTATCGGGATAAAGGACACACAAAAGGCACTCTTCCCGAAGGAAAAAGTGCACATTTGAGAATTTATGAGTAGTTAAAATCTAATTTTCTCAAAAAATTTGAGATTTTAAATTCTTATTGATTCCATAATGTATTCCTGTCCTAGAAATCCTTGGGCTCGACATTAATTGATATCATCCTTTGCTGTAATATTTTCTAGTGTTAACACTTGCCCCCTAGTGTGTGAGTTCTAGGAAGAAATGTATAGCTGAAATACATTATAGTTTCTTTTCTGTATCGTATGTAGAGAGAGAGAGAGAGAGATAAAGAGAGAGAGAGAGAGAGAGAGAGAGAGGGCCGCGTGTACTTTTGGAATAGACAACACCTTGCACCGTTTCTGAGATAACCATGGCCTAAGGGACCCCCTGCAAGCAGACAAAATATACAACATATTTACAAACTTTCAATGAGGCGGGCATGTCCCATGCTCGTGATGCTATGGCTAGTTAAACAAAATTGACATATAGATGTGTTGTCTATGCCACTAATATGGTAGTGGTGCTGGTGGTTTTTGATGATGGCTGCTGACGACCTCGGGGGAATTTTTTCTTTGATGATAGGTGGAATGTGGTACCCATATGCGTAATCGTGGTACGGAACATCATTGTGCAATGTATGCATATGTATTGGTTGGGACCTTCCCATGTAAGCATTGTTGTCAGAGACGCTTATAAAGGCACACGTCTTCGACATTTATTTTACTTTGTTCTGGTTTTCTTCTCAATGATCCATACATAGAAATCCTCGTTTTAAAATACGCCTCACCATGGTAGGGAAGAAATGGTAACTAAGGTTAATTCAAACGGTTTTTCATAGAGATGCACTTTTGATGACTTTGCCTTTAATTACAGAAGTTTTTTTATATAATTTTATTGATGAATTATATATGTATCTTTTACTTCTTCTCAATTTACATAATTACCTTCATAATTGTTGAGAACCATAGCTAATAAATAGGTAAAATATATTCAAGTTCTTCGTTTAGGAAGCACTTATCATTTTATTAATTTCCCTTAATTAATAAAATTATTTATTTGATAGGAACTCTTCTTCATGCTTGTAGATGATTCATGGTTCTAATTAAGTACCTCATCTTCCAGAATACGCGTAAATTTATTTTTATGCTTTGGATAGTGTTATAAATTTATCATATAGTTCTCTATATTTTTCTATCCTTATAATTAAATTATTTTCATATTTACGCACAAAAAGGATTTTAGTAATTTCCCTTGAATAAGAAGGTAATTTTATGTTGAAATTACAGTTTTCAATTTCTTAGATTTGATGTGATTAATTTAATTATCCTACTAATTAAATTCCAACCCTTTTCCGTATGGGTTTCTTGTAGAGGTATTGCACCACTCGCAATTTACCACTCGTAAAATTGTGCATTCTTACTCACTGTTGGATTTAGGGGTATTGAAAAAGAAACCCTGATACTACTGGCCCTTTTGGAAATGGCCTACTTACGCAGGTCAAGGTCTCACCCGAAGAAGTATGCAAGGGTGCTCGAACTAGGTTTCCACACCCTGAGAGAGAGAGAGTTACATAAGGGGGATCCCTATGTATCTAACAGACTTGTGCAGGAGGAGCACAACACAGAACCATTTTAACAGTATAACAGCTAAGCATAGATTGTAGGTAACTTGAGAAGAGTATTTTAACCAAAACTACGCATTCATCATTTCGCATCCATGTGCACATGAGTATATCATCAGAATGAAGTAAGGAAACACACTCTTAACACACAAACATAGCCAATAATCATAACACAGGAACACTAAAACATCATCAACAACCTTCTCATTCATTCATATTTATATCCGACTTACAAACTTTATTACCAGCCCACTCACACAGCCAACGAGTCCGCACACAGTAGGACTTGGGGTCTCCATGGACACAGCCAACAAAAGCCCTTATCGAGACAAATAACACAAAAGATCAAAAGTTTGTATCCAATCTTAAATTAATTTTTTCTCATCCTCCTCTAGACTCGATTTATCTATCTATTTATAACATATTAGCCTGCGCTACTCTATTGTATGTAAACCATGGTTTGAAGACTCCTAGTTTACCCTTTGACCCATTACAATTCATCGGGGCTTTGACCCAACCCAAAGCCCCTATGCTAGACCAAGTATTACAAAAATATTACAAAACTAGACCAAAAATGTGGTTAGGGGACGTCGTTCCAACAGTCCCCAAACACAATCTTGTGATTCATCTGGAGTCACTATGCCAGTGGGGTTTTCATCATTTCCTGGAGCCGCATGATAGCAGCAGCTAATGGGAGAAGAAAACATATTCTCTGTGCAACTACATTCTACACAATATCAACCAGCTTTTGAGAACTCTGTCCTTCAGTCGTGGCAGTGACACCTTCAAATGTCTGATTTAACTGTCGCATGACCCCTTCTAAATCCTATGAAATCTTGAGCGCTTCATTATCCAAGGGCGTCAAATGGTCACTAAGTACCTGCTTCTCACACAGGAGCCCCACAATTTCAATTATGAGCGCGTGCCTAGTCCGAAGGCGTGCTAGTTGTTGGGTTGGAACAAGGGTGGCCATAGTGGCTTCAATGTGCTTAAAATATTACTCCTTTTGGTGTAGCTATTGATTGATTTGGTGAAGGATGGTGTCACACTGCACTCAGGACCATAATTCCATAATAGTCCCAAATAAATTGGTGCCGAGACTGATCTTCGCAGTAATAGTGGTTGTCACTTCCATGACCAATGCAGCTCGCTGGGCACGCACCTCCAGGGGGGGTCTCAAGATATAGCTTGGCCTGCAATAATTCTATATGAAGCTATAAATCAGACTTAAAAACCTATATCTCAGTCCAAGACACCTTCAAAGTAGGAGTGAAGCCTTCAACCTTCGTCTGCAGTGCAACCAAGCCTTTAAAATGGAAATCAATCTTTGTGATCGTGAAGCTTTCTTGGGTAGAGAGCTCGTTGCTTTTTCAGGGGATAGGGATGAGCTTACCCCTTTGGGCCTCTTGTTCCTAGAGAATAGGAACCAACCAAAAAGATAAGCCATTTCCCCACCATAATTGGACCCATGTCCCCTCTCTCATCACTATAAAATGGACATCCTCCCATACATGTCTAGTTAAAAAAAAGATAGAAGAACAATAGAGAGAGAGTTGTTCCTATAGGCATTGAAGGAGAGTTGAGACCTTTGGCCTTCTCATACCGAGTTGAAACATATTCTTTGGAGATGTGCCTTGATCTCAACTTGTTGAAGGAGAGCTTCGAAGCTTCGTGATTGTGAAGCTTTCTTGGGAGAGATCTAGTTGTTTGTTCATGGGGATAGGGATGAGCTTATCCCTTTGGGCTTCTCGTTCCTAGAAAAGAGGAACCACCTAAGGGCATAAGTCATTTCCACACCTTAAGTGGATCCACGTCCCCTCTCCCATCACTATAAAAAGGGCATCACCCCATATATGTCTAGTTAGAAGAGAGATAGAAGAACAATAGAGAGATAATTGTTGCTATAGGCATTGAAGGAGAGTTGAGACCTTTGGCCTTCTCATACCGAGTTGAAATGAGTGCTTTGGACACATTCCTGGATCCGAGCTCGTCAAAGGAGAGGTTCAACATCAATATGTAGGTTGTATCCCCTCTTCTTATATTAATATGATACAACTAATTCTTACTTTCCACTCTTGTCCATGATTCGTGATTAGATTTCTAGTACTCCTTGATCAGCTAGATAGATTGTTTATGTAAAATGCCTGTTGTCCTTTCATGTTTGGTGTTGTTTGATCACTTTTCCAGGTAAATGAGTGCCGGAAATAAAGAGAATGTAGCCAAGAAGAGAAAATGATCAAAATGACTTAGGCAAGGAGCAGTGTCATAGCATCAAATCGAGCTAGTTCATCTCCATACGATTTGTGCTCATTTACAATCTAGGAAAGTAGGTGTTATATTGTTCCCTTTATTACTAGACCCATCCTAGGGATAGATGGATCGTCTATGTCCAGAGTAACTCCTACTTGGATCCTAAGCCGAGAGTCAAAAATAATTTGAGGAGTCCAAAGTTCCTCAAATAGACAAGGAAATCTCAGTCCTCCATGGCCTCTCTATGTACATCTTCATGCTCCCATTATTTCCATTCGATCACCATGATTGTTTGATATTTCTTCCTTGTCACAACATTTATACAATATTGGGTCAAAATCTGTGGATAAAAAAATCAATTTTGGATGGATTTTTTTTGGAGAAAAGTCCATATCTTTCAAACCTCTCTAAGCAGTGCAGCCATTTTAAAAATAGTGGCACCGATCGGCCAAAACTACCATTAAAAATGGAATAATGACGTGATCCCGATATGGCATCCCTGATTTGATCCGCCTCAACACAGATTTTAAAATATTTTCTCCAAAAATCACCCTTCTTTATAAAAAAAGTGCTAAAATAGGTACGAAAATGTAGAAGATGAGCATAGCTCTTACCTAGTACTAAAAATTTGTTGATCGGCTTCTTGGATTAACCACAATCTGCTCTTGAAGAATCAAATCAATTTCACGGTTTTTTTTTCCATTTTTTAATATATTTTAATGAATTTTACGTTGAAAACAGATAATGGGTTTATTCCTGTGCAGCAACAGGGCTAATTTTTTGATAGATGATTTGAACACGAGTTCCATTTTATTAATTTTTTCAGACTCAGTAAAAATAAATGAAAAAATTATCCCCTAAAATCATCTTTCAACTCTTTTCTCACTCTTGAAACATGAAAATATTGTCAAGTACTTTTCGTTTTGAAGTCGTTAAAATAAACGAAACGTCATTTACCCAGTATTTTACCCCTTTTTTTGGCTGGGATAAATTATCTACGGAAAAGTAATACCTTAGTAAATCGTGGCTAAGAGACTCTCTTGAACTTTGTTTTCTACCTTTTCAGATTTGAGGAAATATCTATGAAATAGGAAATTTGGATTTGTCTTAATGCCTCTTTTGAAACTCTCTATCTATGAAAAGACCATTAGTTTTACCGTTGTTGGACTCATTAAAATTTAATGCAATTGTACTCATCACCATGATGACAATGAGTTCCTCCTTCCTAGTGCTCGTAAAATGTACCAGGATGGATTTTTTCGAAATAAAAACTTATATGGCAAGCATATGCTATCCCCTTCAAGGTTGTATTAAAAAATAATTGGGGTACTCACCAGAAATGAGTGGGGGAATGGAAGTATTTATTAGTTGCGTGAGCAGTATGTTGCTCTTGAAAATGACACATCCCATGTGTTGTGTTGAGTTGGGAACATCCTACATTAATCACTTTGCCTCAATGGTTTTGGGAAATATCATTGCCTATCATTTAATTGCCAATTTTGTCAACATGAGCTCTCATTCCATTTGAGTCAAATACTGCTAAACTCGAGACTTGTCATTGATATCTTGAAGAGAAGTTCCTTCTGTAGTTTAATCATTACATGGTTCTCTTTTTCATGTTGATTCATCATTATCTTATTTCCTCTATCTCGTGTCGATGATCAGGGATACATCATGGCCCTCCTTCGATGAATCACTTCGTGTCACCTTCAAATCGTTATCAAGGAAGTTGATCTAGAGATCCCTTTTGATTACCTTAGAGCCTGCATGCCCTAATGGTAGGTTGTTCACATTCGACGACAGGTTCACATCATTGGCCTTCGATTAGATGATTTCATGAGTGTTTAAATTCAGTTCCTTATTCACATCTCGTGGATTGTATTGCTCATACCTAGAGGGCCATTGTCATTATTTCTGGTCTCTCTCATGCATGTTAAGAGTTCACGTTACTAACTCGTAATCACGCGATTTTCTTGAATTTTTGACATCAACTCACTCATTCACATGCCTCGATTTGTACTTTATAAGGTCGTGATATGACGCAAGACCCTTGATTTTCTTTGATAAAATCCAGGTTGCGAGGGGATATGCATTTTTCATAATTGTACACATGAATCCTCTATCCAGATGGCTGCGACCATACATGAGTATTTATTTGTGATCCTCCTTATTTTTGGATGGTTGTGTATATGCCATGAATCCTATCACATAATCTCTTTTACGGATGGACGCATCAATACCTTATGTCATTTGTTTATCTAAGAGGTTTCAGTTATGTATATACGTGTAAATAATTGCACCCCTCACTCTCGTTTCACCTTCATTCTTTAGGTGCATCTATCAGATAACATTTTGTCACTGTCCCTATACTCCTAGTTTCTAAATCCTTGAGGACCTTAGGAATGATCCTTGTGTCCCTTTTCTATCATGAAAATATGCCATTACATACCTTACAATATGGAGAGAAAACTATCTGTTAATCATTTCTCGAGTAGATCCTTAAAAGCACACTTATTTGGAGCGTCGTGACACTTATTTGTCTCACTCGCACTAATGAATCATTATAATCTTGTGAGGAGTGCTGATCAATGCTAGTATGGAGATCACACTCATGTTGATCCACTTCTGGAAGTTTTTTTAAAATGGAAACAAAGCTTCATGATCTAGAAGCTTAGTGGGTGGAGAGTTGGTTGTTTTTTCATGGAGATAGGGCCGAGCTTCTCCCTTTGGGCCTCTTTCTCTAAAAAAATAGGAACCACTCATGGAGATAAACCATTTCCCCACCTTAAGTGGATCCATGTCTCATCTCCCATCACTATAAAATGGAAATCCTCCCATGCCTCTCTAGTTAGAACAAATATATAAGAATAACAAAGAGAGAAATGTTGTTATAGGCATTCAAGGAGAGTTGAGACCTTTGGCGTTCTAGTACCGAGTTGAAACACGTGCTTTGGAGGCGTGCAGGGATTCGGACCAGGTAAAGGATAGATTCAACATAAATTTGGAGGTTACAAATCCTCCTCTTATATTAATATGATACAACTAATTCTTACTTTCCACTATTGTGCATGATTCATGATTATATTTCTAGTGCTCCTTGATCAAATAGATGGATTGTTTATGTAAAATTCACGTTTCCATTTCATGTTTGGTGTTGTTTGATCACT
Organism: Pinus albicaulis; assembly: GCA_034641835.2. Taxonomy (NCBI): domain Eukaryota; kingdom Viridiplantae; phylum Streptophyta; class Pinopsida; order Pinales; family Pinaceae; genus Pinus; species Pinus albicaulis. The sequence continues at coordinate 75,104 of JAXQQM020074913.1, read as the reverse complement.
TATGCAGGTAATTGAGCACTAGCGAAAATGGGGATCTAGGTAATAAGAGCAAAGGATTAAAAGGGCTTAGGCAAGGAGGAGCATCATAACATCATATCGAGGTAGGCCATCACCATATGGTCTGTGTTGATTTACAATCTAGGAATGTAGGTGTTAGATTTTTCCCTTTGTTACTAGACCCATCCTAGGGCTAGAGGAATCGTATCTGTCCATAGAGAGGATTTTCCTGCATTAAAGCATTTGTCTTGGGATGTATACTAGCATGGATATATGAGGATGGAGTTGTGATTTGCAACTACTTCACACAATGAGTGAGAAAATCATTTCATGGTCTTCATGATGATGTTATTGTGATAATGTTTTTGAATGGAGTTGGATGGTGGTGTGTTGGAGTTAGCATGGTGATCAATTGTGCAGAGGTGTTGCATGGCCAATTGATAGTAGAGATGTGATCAACTCTTCCTTCATGATGTTTCTACAAGAGTTAGAGTAGAGGATATTCTCTCATTAGGTCTCCATGTCCCTCATTAGGTCCTCATGTTGATGATATGAAACATAGGGCTTGGAGAGGATATACATGTGTTGGAAGATTCTTGAGTTGGTTGTACAGGTGATGGAGGATGTCTAACATGTTCTAGAGCTTCATAATCATAATGAAGTTATTGTGGAGAAAGTTGATGGGCCAAGTGTTATTATGCTTGTTGGTTGGCATAAAAGTCAACTTAGTTTGACTTATAATGATGATGATGATGTGGTAGTGATTTGGTAGTGTGTTGTAGAGGTGAAAGTGGCCTCCAAAGGTCTTATGGAGGCCTGTGAAGCTCTACAAGATGTTTCTGCATGATCTTAGGTCATTTGAGTGGTTTTCTTGTATCCTATACGCCATCCACATGAATATAATCTTGTGCATGTGGTTGAATGCTCCAACATCGAGGAAGAAGGCCCATCCAATATCTAGTAGTCTAATGCACACACTTGATATTTTTAGCTATAATTTCTTGAGATTCCTAGCTCATATGATTTAATTGTGGTATTGTGGCAATGTTCTTGATCACAGATTTTAGTATATGGTAAAAAATGATAAGGGAAATTATAGAAGTCTTTTAAATTTGAGAATATCCATCATTGAGTGGAGAAAGTGGCCTCATTGAGTCAAGCGAGTTGGATCTCATAAAATTCAAAAGTGTGAAAATAATTATTTAGGGCTCCATAACCTATAGGTTTTACTAACCATTACAGAAAATGATAAATAGAGGAAGGTTTTGATTCTATTTGGTTGGTATTCTTGAGAGTATAAAAGCATGCCATTGAGAGGGAGTTGAGAATGAAAGGACATTGCAATAGTTAATCACATATTTTTGTAGATTTATATCATAGTGTTGTATGTAGAAATCAAATATAGAATCGAGGTGAAAGCTCATATATTATGTGTTGCAAGTGGCGGTGTTTACGGAGGAAAATAACTAGTAGCTTGTAGTGTGTTAAAGTGGAAATATTTTTGTTAGTAGAAGAGATGATGTAGCACCCTCTAGGAGCAGTTTTTTATTCTAATTTTATGTTCCAAAATGATGGTGTTATTTGGGTTGCTCATGTTGAGGAGATTAAGAATCAAATATGGAATATTTTTAAATTTAGTTCTTATGGAGTAAGTGAAGGAATGTAGGCATTAGAGTGGAAAATGGTTCAGAGGATTCAGTAGAATGAACATATTTAACCATCCAATAAGAGTTGGATAATCCAATGGTAGTTGGGAGAGGATGGTTAGTTGTGGTGGTTTCCACTTCATAGATATCCATATATTTGTGTGAAACATATTTTCAAATTGATAGGTTCTAGCATACTATAATGCAAGGAGTCTTGTAGCTTATGGGTGTAAGAAAATCCATGTCCAATTTTTTCAACATATTAATAAAAATAATTGAACAGTGCAACAAAAACAACAGGGTGGTTTTGTCTCCAATGGGATTCCACCAAAAAAACTTGTGTCTTCATGTGTGCATGCTTATGTTGATGTTAATCATTATTATTATGTTTATTATTCATCCTTTTATATTTTGATGAGCTAAAATTGTGGATGTGTATGGGAAAATGATAATTTGAAAAAAAATTATAGAATTGATACAAAGGCCATCAGTACTCATCTATTCCCCCTCCTCTTTGTAGTGATCTAGTTTCCAATAGTAGCAACATTCTTATTGCAAAGGATTTCATGGTCTTCATGATTATGTTGTTGTGATAATGTTTTTGGATGGAGTTTAATGGTGGTGTGTTGGAGTTACCAAGGTGATAAACTGTGGAGAGGTGTTTCATGGCCAATGAAGAGTAGAGATGTGATGAACTCTTGGTTCATGATGTTTCTACAAGAGTTAGAATTGAGGATCTTTTCTCATTATGTCTCCATGTCCCGGATTAGGTCCTCATGTTGATGATATCAAACATAGGGTTTGGAGAGGATCTACAAGTGTTGGAAGATCTTGAGTTGATTTTATAGGTGATGGAGGATGCCTGACATGTTATGGAGCTACATACTCATAATGAAGTTATTGTGGAGAAACTTGATGGGCCAAGTGTTAGTATGGTTTTTGGTTGGCATCCAAGTAAAATTATTTTGACTTATAATGATGATGATGATGTGGTAGTGATTTGGTAGTGTGTTGGAGAGGTGAAAGTGGATTCTAAAGGTCTTATGGAGGCCGGTCAAGCTCTAGAAGATGTTTTAGAATCTTAGGTCATTTGAATGGTTTTCGTGTATCCTATGCCCCATCCACATGGATTTAATCTTTTGCATGTGGTTAACGGCTCCAACATCATGGAAGAAGGCCTATCCATGTAGTTTTAGTTGACTCTAGTAGTCTTATACATGCACATTATAGTTTTAGCTATAATTCCTTGAGATTCCTAGCTCATATCACGTAATTTTGGTATTGTGGATATGTTCTTGATCACAATTTTTTAGTATATAGTACAAAATGATAAGGGAAATTCTAGAAGTTGGTTAAAATTGAGAATATCAATAATTGAGTGGAGAGAGTGGCCTCATCGATTCAAGGGAGTTGGATCTCAAAAAATTCAAAAGTGTGAAAATAATTATTTAGGGCTCCATTAAACTATAGCTTTTACAGAGTTAACCATTTTAGAAAATGATAAATAGAGGTATGTTTTGATTCCATTTGGTTGGTATTCTTGAGAGTATGAAAGCATTCCATTGAGAATGAGCTGATAATGACAGGAGATTGCAATAGTTAATCACATAGTTTTGTAGAGTTCTATCATAGTGTTTTATGGAGAAAACAAATATAGAACTGAGGAGAAAGCTTAGATCGTATGTGTTGCAAGTGGCAATGTTTAGAGAGGAAAATAACTTGTAGCTTGTAGTGTGTTAAAGTGGAAATATTGTTGTGAGTAGAAGAGAAGATGTAGCACCATCTAGGAGCAGTTTTTTATTCCAATTTTTTGTTCCAAAATGATGGTATTGTTGGGTTTCTCATGTTGAGGAGATTGAGAACCCAATATGGAATATTGTGAAATGTAGTTCTTATGGAGGAAGTGAAGGCATGGAGGCATGAGAGTAGACAATGGTTCACAGGATTCAGTAAAATGAACATATCTATACATCCAATAAGAGTTGGATAATCTAATGGTAGTTGGGAGAGGACCGTTAGTTGTGGTGGTTTCCACTCCAAATATATCCATAGATTTGTGTGAGAAATGTATTTTCAAATTGATAGGTTCTAGCATATTGTAATGCAAAGAGTTTTCTAGATTAAGGGTGTAAGAAAATCCATGTCCAATTTTCTAAATAGATTAATAAAAAGAATTCAATAGCCCAACAACAACAACATGGTGGTTTTTTCTCGAAAGGAATCCCACCAAAAATACGTGTTTCTTAATGTGTGCATGCTTATGTTGATGTTATTCATGATTATTGTGTTTATTATTCCTTATTTTATATTTAGATGAGCTAACTTTGTGCATGTGTATGGAAAATTGATAATTTGAAAAACAATTATAGAATTGATGTAAAGGCCATCACTACTTATCGATCCCCCGTCCTCTTAGTAGTGATCTATTTTCCAATAGTTGTAACATTCTTATAGCAATATTTGAGTTCATGAGCCCCGTATATGGATTAAGAAGGAGAAGATTCATAAGGGGATACTACCAAGTTCTTCATAGATTGTAAGTCATGAAGTGAACCAACTATGGAGTAAATATGTCCTAAAAGGATTAGTTTAGCTATAAAAAACATTCAAGCATAATGACATGACTACCAAACTAGTCTTCCAAATAGCAGAACAAAATGTCGAAGAACATAATCCCGCATAAAAGAGAACACATAAAATAAAATTAAAAAACACTCGTAAAATATTTTCAATTTACATGAAAAAATAGGTATGTTGATTTGTTCAAGCAATTTAAGGATGTTTTTGAATGTATATATGAAGATTTAAAATCTTATGACACTTCATATATCCAATTTAGAGCCTATGCACTAATAGAGCCAATGGCAAGGAGGCCTCCTCATCTGTCACTTCACATCTCTCCACACCATAAAGTTGCATGGTGAATAACTCGGTGAAGGGATGTAGAAGAAGGTGGACGCATGGCCCTTTCCATGTCGGCAGTCAGATCATCACTTCCATATATATCCTCTTGCATTAGGACGAGTCATTAATTATACTCAAACTTTTAATACTTTAACAATTACATATGTAAAATCTGATAAATGATTTTAATTTACTATAAAAAACCAAAACCTAAGGGTCATGAATAAAATTTTAGATTAATAGAAATGCAACCTAACATAATTGTGTAGATCTCTGATAGTTTTCTCCTTTGCCCAAATTTTCAAAAGAAGATTTCTATTTAAATGGAGATTACCTTTTGATTTGAATATGATTTCACATATGATATTTGTACTGTCTTTAAAACTCATTATGAATGTGGAATGTCGTGTGACAATAAAATTTTAAATGCTTCATATATGAGTTAGATTAGGATTAGGATCAGTGTTATTGCATTAAAAGTTGTAACAAGCCCATGCATAGAAATGCATTTTATTGCATAGAAATATGAAGACTCAGTCAATGATTATCATAGTTATTCATCTTATCACATTTTCTTGTGGAACTTTAAAGGAGAAAATTAAATGCATGAGACATGAACCCAAATTCAAATATTTAGAACTCGAAACAACAGTTAGATTCAAAACATAATTATTTGGACATTTCATTACAATGCATCATGAACATTATAGACATATAGTCTTATTTTCTATAATTTTGAGTAAGTTATAAATTGAAACATGGAGCCTAGGAACCACAAAAATAAATACAGTGAGTGATACTTCATATAACACACAAATTTACCCAATAATTTAAATAGGATATGAGTAACATAACAACAAATTAAGATCTCGGATCTGTACATAGCAAAATAAAATATAGAAAAATAAATATGTAAAAATGAAAACAAAAAATAAATGAAATGGTATCCTATGTAAAAAAATAACATTATAGAGAAATTAAATCAAATAAGAACATAATTATAAAATAAATGTTTTAAAATATAGAATTGATAATGTAATACATAGAGCAGAACAAAATAGGTTTGAAAATGTAGCATTCATACTATAATTCATATAGCAGACCAAAATATGTTTGAAAATGTAGCATTGATACTGTAATACATATACCATAAAAAAATATGTTTGAAAATGTACCATTTATGCTTTAATACATATGGCAGAAAAAATTAATATTGATCGATGGATCGCTTCAGGTCGACTTCAACTCATTATGCATGAAGTTGATCCAGAGATCCCTTGTCATTACCTTAGAGCCTGCATGCACTAATTGCACATTGTTCACATTAAATGACACATTCACATCACTTGCCTTCAATCAAATGAGTTCACGAGTGTTCGACTTCAGTTCCTTATTCACATATCATTGATTGTACTGTTGGGACCTTGAGGGCCATTGTCATTATTAGTTGTCTCTCTCGCACCTGTTAATAATTTACATTGTTGACTGGTAATCAGGTTATTTTCTTGCACATTCCACTTCAACTCACACATTTAGATGCTTGAATTTGTACTTGATCGGGTCGTGACGGAGTGCAAGACCACAGATATTGCCTGATAAAGTCCTAATTAGGAGGCAATATGTATTGCTCATTATTTTGTGCATGACTCTTCTATCTGGATGGTTGCAACCATACCTGAGTCTCTATTTTTTATCCTCCTTATTGTTGGATGGATGTGTCTATGCCACAGATCCTGTCACATAATCTCTTTTATGGATGACTGTGTCCATGCCTTATGTAATGTGTTTATCTTAGAGATTTCAGTTCTGTATATATGGAATTGATTTCATATGTTTTCTGATGAAGACATCTTGGTCCTAGAACATACTCATAAATCATTTCACCCCTCACTCTCATTCGGCCTTCATGCTTCAGGGGGCATCTATTACACAACAATTTTTCATTGTCCCTGTACTCCCTATTTTTGAATCCTAGAGGACCTTAACGGTGATTCGTGTCTCTTTTCCATCATGAAAATATGTCATTTCAGCCCTTACAGTATGGAAAACAAACTCTCTTTTAATCATTCATGGAGTATCTCCTTAAAAGCATGCTTATTTGGAGGACCGTGACCCTTATTTGTCTCACTTGCACCGATGACTCATCCTAAGCATATGAGTAGCGTTGATCAATGCTAGTATAGATATCACACCATTGTTGACCCACTTTTAGAAGGTTTTTTAAAATGGAAATGAAGCTTCCTGATCGAGAATATTTCTTGGGTGGAGAGCTAGTTGTTTGTTCATGGGGATAGGACCAAGCTTTTCACTCTGGGCCTCTTGTTCCTACAAAAGGGGAACCACCCAAGGATATAAGCCATTTCTCCACCTTAAGTGGATCCATGACCCCTCTCCCACCACTATAAAATGGACATCCTCCCATTAGTATCTAGTTAGAACAGAGATAGAAGAAAAATAGAGAGAGAATTCTTGTTATAGCGATGAAGGAGAGTTAAGACCTTTGGCCTTCTCGTACCAAGTTGAAACAAGTGATTTGTTTGGATCCAGACCTATTGAAGGAGAGATTTTATATCAAGGTGCAGGTTGTAACTCCTCCTCTTATGTTAATATGATACAACTGATTATTACTTTTCACTCTTGTCCATGGTTCGTGACTAGATTTCTAGTATTCATTGATCAACTAGATAGATTGTTTATGTAAAATGCACGTTGTCCTTTCATGTTTTGTTTTGTTTGATCAATTGTGTAGGTAACTGAGCGCTAGCAACAATGGGGATCTAGCTAAGAAGAGTAAACGATCAAAAGTACTTAGGCAAGGAGCAAAATCACAGCATCACGTTGAGGTAGGCCATCTCCATATGATCTGTGTTCATTTACAATCTAGGAAAGTAGGTGTTATATTGTTGGCTTTGTTACTAGACCCATCCTAGGGCTAGAGGGGTCGTCTTTTTCCACAGTAACTCCGGCTAATATCTTAAGCCTAGAGTCCAAAAGCATTTCAGGAGCCCAAAGTTACTCAAAGCACCAATGCAATATCGGTCCTCCATGGAATCTCTATCTACATCATCATGCTCCCTTTCCTTCCATTTGATCACCATGTTTGTTTGATATTTTCTCTGCAATCAGTGCGGCCGTTTTAAAAACAAATGTGCCAATCGGTGCATGTCCAGTGCTAAAAATGGTGGAATGGTGTGCTCCCAATATGAAATCCTTACACCAATCCACCGTGACACAAATTTTAAAATATTTTCTCCAAAAATAATCATGCTTTATTAAAAAAAAATGCTAAAACAGGTACAAAAATGGAGAAGATGAGCATGACTCTTACCTAGTATTAATGGTTTTGTTGATCAACTTCGTGGATCCCCCATAATCTACTCCTGAAGAATCAAGGTAAACAAGGGTAAAAAACCTCTTGCAAGACTTGTGAAGGTAAAAAGTGAAAGTGTTTTAGTTTTCTCACTTTTATAAAAGTTCAAGTCAATTTTAAGAAATTTTTTTTCCATGTCTTAGTATATTTTAATGACTTTTACCATCAAAATAGATAATGGGTTTATTCTTTTGTAGCAACAGAGCTAATTTTTTTATGGATGATATGAGCATGAGTTTTGGTTTATTACTTTTTTAGACTCGGTAAAAATAAATGAAAAATTTATCCCCTACAGTCATATTTCAACTCTTTTCTCACTCTTTAAACACAAAATGATTGTCGAGTACTTGTCATTTTCAACTCGTTAAAGTAAATGAAACATCATTGACCCAGTATTTTACCCCTTTTTCAGGCTGGGATAAATTATGTATGAAAAAGAAATACCGTAGTCAATCGTGGCTAAGAGGCTCTCTTGAACTTTGTTTTCTAGCTTTTTGGATTTGAGGGAATTTCTATGAAAAGGTCCATATGGAATTTTATTTTTTCCTCTTTTCAAACTCTCTAAATATGAAAATATGTCGAGTTTCATCTTTGTTGGACTCGTTAAAATTTAATGGCATTGGACTCATGACCATGACGACACTGAGTTCCTCCTTCCTAGGGCTCGTAAAATGTACTAGGATGGATTTGTTCGAAAGAGAAACTTATATGAAAAGCATATGATATCCCCTTCAATCTTGTATTAAAAAATAATTGGGTTACTTGCTAGAAATTCATGGGGAAAATGGAAGTATTTATGAGTTGCGTTGACAGTATGTCGCTCTTGAACATGACACATCCCCTAATTCATGTCGGGTTGGGAGCATCCTACATTCGTCGCTTTTCCTCCACGGGTTTGGGAAATCATTTTGAATCTCATTTAATTACCAATATTTTCAACATGAACTTTGATTCTGTTTGAGTCAAATACTGCCCAACTCTGGAGTCTTGTCGTTGATATGTTAAAGAGAAGTTCCTTCTATATTTTATTAATTACATGTTTCTCTATTCATTCTTGATTCATAATTATCTTAATTCCTTTGTCCCATGTCGATGATGTGGGATACATCTTGGCCCTCCTTCGATAGATTACTTCATGTCAACTTCAACTCATTATTGAGGAATTTTATCTAGAGATCCACTTTCAGTACCTTAGAGCCTACATACCCTAATAGCAGGTTGTTCATATTCAATGGCACGTTCACATCATTTTCCTTTGATCAGATTATTCCATGAATGTTCGACTTGAGTTCCTTATTCACATCTCGCGGATTGTATTTCTCGTACCTTGAGGGCCATTGTAATTATTGGTGGTCTCTCTCATGCTTGTTAAGAGTTTACATTATTGACTCGTAATCACAAAATTTTCTTGAGTGTTCGTCGAGAAGTCACTCATTCACATGCCTGAATTTGTACTTGATCGGGTCATGACACAATGTAATACCCTAGATTTTCTCTGATAAAGTCTAGGTTGTGAGGATATATGCATTGTTCATAATTGTACACATGAATCTTCTATCTAGATGGCTGCAACCATACCTGAGTATCTATTTTTCATCCTCCTTATTGCTAGATTTTTTTGTCTATGTCATGAATCCTATCACATATTCTCTTTTATGGATGGCCACATCAATACATTATGTCATGTGTTTATCTTAGACATTTGAGTTATGTATATATGTGCTTGATTTCATAGGTTTTCTCACGACGACGTCTTGGTCCCGACACATACTCGTAAAGCATTTGAACCCTCACTCTCATTCACCCTCCATGCTTTAGGGGGCATTTATTACACAACATTTTTTCACTTCCCCTGTACTCCTTGTTTCCAAATCCTCGAGGACCTTAATAGTGATATTTGTGTCTCTTTTCCATCATGAAAATATGTCGTTACATCCCTTATAGTATGAAAAACAAATTATTTGTTAATCATTCCTTGAGTAGCTCCTTAAAAACACGCTTATTTGGAGCAGCGCAACCTTGATTTGTCTCACCCGCGCTAATGACTTGCCCTAAGCTTGTGAAAAGAACCAATTAGCACTAGTATGGATATCACAACCATGTTGATCCACTTCTGGAAGGTTTTTTAAAATGGAAATGAAGCTTCATTATCTAGAAGCTTCATGGGCGGAGAGTTTGTTGTTTGTTCATGGAGATAGGGCTGAGCTTCTCCGTTTGGGCCTCTTGTTCCTACAAAAGAGGAACCACCCAAGGAGATAAACCATTTCCCCACTTTATGTGGATCTATGCCCCCTCTCCCATCACTATAAAATGGACATTCTCCCATGCCTCTCTTGTAAAAACAGAGATAGAAGAATAGCAAAGAGAGAATTTTTGTTATAGGAATTGAAGGAGAGTTGAGACCTTTGACATTCTTGTACCAAGTTGAAACGAGTTCTTTGGAGATGTGCATGGATCCGAACCCATTTAAGGATATCTTTGACATCAAGGTGCATGTTGTAACTCCTCCTCTTATATTAATATGATACAAATAATTCTTACTTTCCACTCTTGTCCTTTCATGTTTGGTGTTTTTTGATTACTTTTGCAGGCATTTGAGCGCTCATGACAATGGTGATATAGGTAAGAAGAGCTATGGATCAAAACGACTTAGGTGAGGAGAAGCATCAAAGCATTAGATCGAGGTATGCCATCTCCATAGGGATCATCTCTACTCGTAGAGAGGATTTTCCTCGATAATAGCATTGGTATTTGTGATGTAAAATAGCATGGTTCTATGAGGATGGATTTTTGATTTCCAGGTGCTTGACATAATGAGTGAGCAAAGGATTTAATGGCCTTCATGATGATGTTGTTGTGATAATTTTTTTCATGTAGTTGGATTGTGGTGTGATGCACTTACCATGGTGATCAGTAGTACAGAGGTGTTGCATGGCCAATGCAGAGTAGAGATGTGATGAACTCTTGGTTCATGATGTTGCTACAAGAATTAGAGTTCACGATCTTCGGTGATTAGGTCTCCATGTCCCGGATTAGGTCCTTATGTTGATGATATGAAACATAGGGTTTGGAGAGGATCTACAATTGTTGGAAGATGATTGATTTGGTTGTACACGTGATGGAGGACACGTGGCATGTTCTCGAGCTACATACTCATAATGAAATTATTGTGGAGAAAGTTTGTGGGCCAAGTGTTAGTATGGTTGTTGGTTGGCATCCAATTCAACTTATTTTTACTTATAATGATGATGGTGATGTGGTAGTGATTTGGTAGATTGTTGCAAAGGTGAAAGTGGCTTCCAAAGGTCTTGTGGAGGCCTCTGAAGCTCTATAAGATGTTTTAGCACAATGTGAGGTCATTTGATGGGTTTTCTCGCATCCCATGCCTCATCCCGATGGATTTAATCTTGTGCATGTGGTTGTACTCTCCAACATTTCCGAAGAAGGCCTATCCGTGTAGTTGCAGCTGAGATCTAGGAGTCTTATGCATGTGGTTGATATTTTTACCTATAATTTCTCAAAATTCCTCACTTATATCACCTAATTTTGATATTGTGGTGATGTTCTTGATCACAATTTTTTAGTATATGGTCGAAAATGATAAGGGAAATTCTAAAAGTCAGTTACAATTGAGAATATACATCATTGTGTGGAGAGAGTGGCTTGATCGAGTCAAGGGAGTTGGATCCGTGAAAATTCAAAAGTGGGAAACGAATTTTTTAGGGCTCCATAACCTATAGCTTTTACTAAGTTAACCATTTTAGAAAATGATAAATAGAGGAAGATTTTGATTCTATTTGGTTGGTATTATTGAGAGTATGAAAGCATGCCATTGAGAGGGAATTGAGAATGATAAGAGTTTTCAATATTTAATCACATATTTTTGTAGAGTTCTATCATAGTGTTGTAGCAGAAATAAAATATAAAACCGAGGAGAAAAATCAAATCTTATGTGTTGCAAGTGGTCGTGTTTAGAGAGGAAAATAATTGGTAGTTTGTAGTGTGTTAGAGTGGAAATATTGTTGTGAGTAGAAGAGAATATGTAACACCCTCTAGGAGTATTTTTTTTATTCAAATTTTGTGTTCCAAAATGATGGTGTTGTTGGGATGCTCATGTTGGGGAGACTAAGACCCCAATATGGAATATTGTTAAATGTAGTTCTTATGGAGGAAGTGAAGGCATGGAGGCATGAGGGTAGGCAATGATTCAGAGGATTTAATAGAATGAGCATATTTATCCATCCAATAAGAGTTGGATAATCCAATGTTCCTTTGGAGAGGATGGCTAACTGTGGTGGTTTCCACTTGATAGATTTCAATAGATTTGTGTGAGAAACATATTTCCAAATTGATAGGTTCCACCATATTGTAATACAACTAAACTTCTAGATTATGGGTGTAAGAAAATCCATGTCCAATTTGTTTAACTGATTAATAAAAAGAATTGAAAATAGCAAAAACAATAGGATGGTTTTCTCTCGAAAGGGATTCCACCATAAATACTTGTGTCTTCGTGTGTGCATGTTTATATTGATGTTATTCATGATTATTGTGTTTATTATTACTTATTTTATATTTTTATGGGCTAACATTGTGGATGTGTATGGGAAATTGATAATTTGAATAACAGTTATAGAATTGATATAAAGGCCATTACTACCCATCCATCCCCCCTCCACTTAGTAGTGATCTAGTTTCCAATAGTTTCAACATTGTTATTGCAATGTTCAGGCTCCTAGATGGATTAAGAAGGAGAAGATTCATAATCAGATGCTACCAAGTTCTTCATTGATTGGAAGTGATGAAGTGATCCAACTAAGGAACAAATTTGTCCTAAAATGATTAGTCTAGCTATAACAAACATTCAATCATATTGACATGACTACCAAACTATTTTTCCAACTAGTAGAACAAAATGTCTAAGAACATAATCCAGCATAGAAGAGAACACATAAAAGATAAAACTTGTGAATTTTTTTCAATTTGCATGAAAAAAGAGGTATGTTGATTGGTTCAAGCAATTTAAGGATGTTTTTTCATGGATATATGAATATTTAAATGCTTATGACACTTCCATTATTGAACATAGAGTACCATTGAAAAAAAATGCTGACCCTTTTGTGCAAAAATTAGTTAGATTCAATCTATTTCTCATGCTAACCATAAAGAAAGTGATTATAAAGCTACCAGGCACAAATATTATAGTATCACTTAGATACTCTAGATGGGTGGCCAGCCTAGTGTTGGTGATAAAGAAGAATGGTGACACAAAGATTTTAGGAATTTAAATAAATGCTCACTAGAGGATAATTATCATCTTCCCAAGATGGACCATTTGTTACAAAAAGCTAAAAGACCATCTAGAATATGAATTACTGAATAATCCCAAATTTTAATCCCAAATTTTCTGTATATTTTAGAAATATAGATAAATGTTTGTTAGAGGATAATTATCTTCTTTCCAAGATGGACCATTTGTTACATAAAGCTTTAGTGCTATTAAAAATATTAATTATAGATGGATTTTTAAGACTATAATGAGATATTAATGCACTTAAAAATATAAGACAATGTTCCCATGACAATATGATTTTTGGACTAATCAATGTGGGAGCCACATTTCCAGGAGCTATGCATATTGCATTGGTCACCTAAAGGTATAGTTTCATAATGGTTATTGTGTTTTGAAGATGAGATGAAGAATATTTGGAACATGTGATGAAAACTTTGCTAAAATGGATGTTAAAAGTACGATTGAGATGCATGAGATATCAGCCTAATGTAAATTTGTTAAATGATAGAAGTTCAAAAGAAAACAGAATAGGCCTTGAGCAAAACAGAAGCACACTAGTAAAGGATGAAATATAATTTTGATTTGATAAGAGGATGATAGGATGTGCCTTGAAAATTAGGGATTTGTACAGAAATGGGACTCAATACTTATCTTCTCGAAACCCTCAATTGAGATTTGGTTGAGAACCCTGTCAATGACAACTTAAGTTTCTGAAGAAATTCTTCATCGGAATGTTGTATTTGCATTGTTCTTTCTGAAGAAGTTCTTCACCTGAGTGTTGTATTTGCATTCTTCTGTAGTCATCGGCAAGCATCGACGAAGCATGGCACACCATAGTTCACAGGCAGAACAGTAGAACCTGATCCAATGGTGAGGAGGCCTCATCATCCGACACTTCACATCTCTCCACACTTAAAAATTACATGTATAAACTATGATAAATGATTTTAATTTACTATAAAATAGCAAAACGCAAGGGTCATGAATGCAATTTTAAATTAGTAGAAATGCAACTTAACATAATTAAGGGCCACGAATGCAATTTTAAATTAGTAGAAATGCAACCTAACATAATTGTGTAGATGTCTGATAGTTTCTCCTTTGTCCAGATTTGCAGAAGAAGATTTCTATTTAAATAGAGATTAACTTTTGATTTGAATATGATTTCACATGTGATATTTGTAGTTTTTTAAAACTCATTATAAATGTGGAATGCCCTGTGACAATAAAATTTTAAATACTTCATATACCAGCTAGATTAGGATTAGTGTCACTACATTAAAAGTTGTACCAAACCCATGTATAAAAATGTATTTTATTGAATAGAAATCTGAAGACTCATTCAATGATTCACATAGTTATTCATCTTATCTCATTTTTCTGTGGCACTTTAAAGAATAAAAGTAAATGCATGAGACATGAACCTAAATTCAGATATTCAGAACTTGAAATATCAGTTAGATTCAAAACAAAAATATTCAAACATTCGATTACAATGCATTATGTACATTATAAATATATACTCTTATTTGCTATAATTTTGAGTAAGTTCTAAATTGAAACCTGGAACCTAAGAATCACAAAAATACAGTAAGTGATATTTGATATAACAGACAACTTTATCTAATAATTTAAATAGGATATCAGTAACATAACAACAAATTAAGATCTATACATAACAAAATAAAATGTAAAAAAACAAATAGTTAAAAATGAAAAAATAAATAAATGAAATGGTATGCTATGTAAAAAAATAACATTATAGAGAAATTAAATCAAATAACAGAATTAAAAAATAAATGTTTGAAAATGTAGAATTCATAATGTAATACATATAGCAGAACAAAATAGGTTTTAAAATGTAGCATTGATACTGTAGTACATATAGCGGAACATAATATGTTTGAAAATGTAACATTGATACTGTAAGACATATAACTGAACAAAATAGGTTTGAAAATGTAGCATTGATACTGTAGTACATATAGCAGAACAAATTATTCAGAAGTAAACCTATATAAGTTTACGTAGGCATTTCAAATCGACAGTACGGACAGGTATGGTGGGTTTCGAGCCATGTAAATACATGTGCTGACATGGCAAAACGCGCGCCTCCTCCCCCAATTGGTATTGCTCGTGGCAAATTGGGCACACTGAAATATTATCATTAGTGATATCTTCTGAACCACGCAGCTACTGCACGGACGTTTGGAAGTACGGTATATTCCTAGGGTATCTTCTCCTTATAACAGTTACTCATTCTGATCCTCACACCTTCACCGTTACTGTTATTGCTGCTCCCGCTACCATGAGTATTGGGAGATAATGACAGCAGATAATTATAGCAGATTTGACAGTTCACACTCCTGTTTCTCTCAACTCTTCCTCTGATCCTCTCATTCCTCCTCCTGTTACTATTCCCTTCTCCTTCCATCTCCATATGTCAAATAAGGCTGCCTCTTCAAACTGCAGATTTAGAAGTAACTGCAAATCCTAAAGGTGAAGTGCAATAGCTCATCTACCGAAAATTCGATCCTATACTGTATAACATCTTTTTTTATGTGGGCAAAAAATCATTTTACAAGCTATCTTAGTCCAAAAGGTAAGCACTTTTGCACAACCTTATAATGAACAAACTACTGTTTAATTACTAGCACAATTTTAATTTAAAAATAACTAGCAATTGCACCTAATGTTGCAAAGGAAACGCCGTAAGGAATATGGTAGAATGAGATTAGCTGTAATTATTTTGATATATATATGTCATTGGATATATGTATACAGAAAATATGATGTTTGAAATAGACATTGCATTTTCATTGTTGAAAAGAAAGTTATATTATAATGTCATTGGAGATATGTATATAGAATGTATAATGTTTGAAATGGAGATTGCTTTTTAATGGTTGAAAACAAATATGGTAATTTATTTCTATTACGTGAAATTTGTAGAATGTACAATGTTTGAAATGTAATTTTGAAGAGTTTGCAATTGTAGAAATGTACATTGCATGTTAGTATTTTGCAATGAAATTGTATTTTTTGTAAAAGACTACAAGTATATCATGAAGAGGATGATTGATGCTGAGGTTGGTGAAGAGGCAGGAGATACGCTGATGTAGTAACGAACCTGCAAAGAAATTTTTTTTTTTGAGAAATTAGAGGAATATATATTTATTTGAAAATGTAGAATAACTTGTTCAAGTTGACTTCAATGAGGTTTTGTGTGAATTCTATTGTGGAGAAATTATAATCATTGAAAATGAAGTTACCTGTAATATATGAATGGAAACGTTCAGTCGTAGATGCAGGTCGATCGATGGCAGACTGAACACCATTGGAGATTTATTCGGAATTGCAGATGCCTATTTCTTGATTGCCATTCTGCTCTTGCTTTTCTCAATTTATCTTGTTCGTGTATGTGGATTATACGTTTGATACTGGATTTTATTTTAATTAATAAATCCATCATTGGTCGGAGTCTGTATAGTGGGAAATTTGGATTTCTGATTGGCAGGAATCTTTTATGTATCTCCTACAATGAATGAATTGTTGCATCTATTTCTATGATGTAGTTATTTAATTGCGATATGAGGGAGTCCATCTGTTCTGTTTCAAAACAAAGAAACTGTTAGATGCAAATAGGTAAGCATTATATCAAGAATGTATATTTTAAATCATTTATTAACAATTAGTAAATTAGGTTAATGTTAGTAGGTATAAATGTTGTGTTTTTAAAAATTTATAGAGTTGATAATATTTGAAAACCTTTTAGAGATGCTATATATGGAATGCAGTGGTTTTGTAGCTGTGATATCTTTGAGTCGATATGTTCTGTGTGAAAAGATAGAAAATGTTAGAAGCAAATAGTTAAGAAATATAAAATAGATGTAATAATGTAAAATATGTATTGATAATGACTGAATTAAGTTTTGGTAATAGGTAGAAATGATACGCTATGAAAGAAATATGGAGCTGATGATATGGAAACCTTTTGGAGATGTTAACATATGGAATGGAGTTGGTCGTCTGTAGGAGACATTGAACGGAGACGTTCTTCTACTTGTTTTCTGCGAGCAATATTTTTGTTGTCTTTCAGTTTCATGAAACGGTCGAAACTGAATGCAGGGAAAATTCAGAGATTATGTAGTGAAGGGACTCTTGAAATTGCTGTAAATGTGAGGCCTTGTCGTTCAGTTTTTCCAATGTCTATCGTTGCTTGTGGCAGAGTCATACCTTGAGATTTATGTATAGTTAAAGCCCAAGCCATTTTGAGTGGAATTTGTGTGCGACCATTTCTTTTTATTGCAAGAGTCGGCAAGTGAGTGGGGTTTGTTTCATCCCAAGCAGGGCCGATGTATTTTGGAAATTCAACGACTACAAATGTTGGAAGCTGTGGAGGTGAAGTTGCTTCTTTGTAGAAGATGGATATGATTTCCCCGAGGGAACCATTAACAAGCCCTGCTGAAACCCAAAGGTTGGAAGTCAACATTACTTTTTGTCCTTTGCAAAGGTATACAATTCGCTGTAATTGCTCTTATTCTGAAGAGAATGTAGAGTATGTGTTGTCGTCCTCTGCGATTGATCTTGCAACTGGAGTGTTTAAAGATTTGATCATTTGCTTGTTGTGGTCCAATGTTTGAGCGTTTGTTGGAAATAGATGTATAGAATCATGGAAGGACTGTATTTCAGCTGCAGACAAGAAAGAGTATGTTCGCGTCATAAGGATGTTGTAGTCCTCAATTGTTGGATTTGCATTTCTAATGTTTTGGAGGACGTTTCTGAAAAGAACCTGAGCACTGCTTTGACCTTGTTGACGAAATATTTTGTCCAATGTGATGACTGTTGTGAATGTGTTCCACAATGCGGTTCCATGACTTGTCCCTGCATATAGTGGTATGTCTTGGACGGGTGGTAACTGGCCGAGATCACCAACTAATATGATCGAGCAACCGCCGAACGGTAAGTTTCTTTTTGATGGAAATGCTTCACGAAGCCGTTGATCAACCTGGTGAAGAAACTTAGGTCTCATGAAGCTCATTTCATCGATTAATATGTACCTAATATGCTTAAGCTCTTCTTGAAATTTTGCAAGAGCACTGCCTTGTAATGGTGTAAGATCTTTTATTGGAAGATGGAGAGCAGAATGGATTGTCGATGCTTGTATGTTGAATGATGCAACCCCTGTAGGGGCTAGGAGCATGATTGGTGAAGGTTCTGAGCCAGCAAGTGCTATGAGCATTTCTCTGATGCAATTTATAAGAAGGGATTTCCCAGTTCCAGCAGTGCCTTGTATTATCATTCGCAGAGCAGGTAAGATATCCTTCTTAATGGAGTGAGCACGAATAATATCCAGAGCTTTTTTTTTGCATTGAAGATAATGAGTTGAGGGACAGTAGAGTATCTGTATTTTTTTGAATAATGCGATGGACAGAGCGAGTATTCTCAATGAATTGTGCGCCTATTTCTTGGAGATGCAATGGAATAGTTGTATCATTCCAGTTATGGCTATCATCCAAACCACGAAGACCAAGCATTTGAATGTCATTTATGAGTAGTTCATCTATAGGGTACAACTGAGAGAGTAATTCCCATTCGTTTAGGTCCATCGTTTCTGGAGGATGGAATTCTTCAGTAGTTGTGTTGTCATTTGTAGGAGGATCGATATCAGATAGTGTCCGGTGTTGATGCCACGGTTTGTAAAATGGACGAAATGCTTCCCAATTTCTGATAAATTCTTCAGCAAAATTTCCTATGTCACTCGCGATATGGCGAAATGGTTTGTAAAGCATAAGTTCAACTCTACAGAAGTCAGCATAAGAAGAGTTGGTCGTTGATGGAATTGAGGAATAGCGTGGTATGATACGAATAATTGCTTGTTGGGGTCTTTGTTTCCATTTGTTTGTCTTACGACGGGGATCATATGACCATGATCTTGTTGTTTCTATAAGTGATGTGGATTCTAAGGGAGATGGTCGATGGATGTATGTATCTATGAAGTGTGGTGATGGAGGAGCGGTGGTGTTATTCTCTGGGAGGCGCATATAGATTTGTTGGCTTACATTTAAAGGGAAGAAGGAGCAACTGCACAATGTTAGTGGTAATTTCTGTATCATATGACAGGTTTCTTGTGCTCCTATGTCACGATCAACAAGAGTTTCTGCAAGGAATTTTCGGAATGCAGATGTTGCTGGGTCAAGATTGGGTGAAGCGAGTACAATTCTACGTAGCATGTCATGGAATGTTTCGGATTTTTTTTTCTGCTTTGGATGCATATTTCGCAATATATTTCTGAACAGCGTGGATTGAGAGTACTGGTTGGCAATCAATGTTCGCACGCCAGATAGATAGGATGGTAGGGTTATGGGTATTTAGTCGATCATCATTGCGAGCGGGAGTGTATGTTTTTTGGCCATTGGAGTCAATGAACAAGGAGGAATGTGCATGTAATTCCCAAGGTGCTTTATATCGGCATTCGAATGAGGAGCCTTTTTTCCTCAAGCATGTGTTCTCGGTGCATTTTGTGTGCCTTTCAATGCAATTGATAAGTTGGACATAATCATTGAAAGGATTGTTTCTAAGAATATCTGACGTAGACAATAAGCAAGGGTCTTCTACATTTGTTTGAGAAAATGATTGGCTGGAAATTGTAGAAAGCCGAGGGTTTCAAGCTGATATGTATTTGTCGAAGAATTGTTTAGCACAATCAACTGCTTCTATGTTATCCCAATTAAGAGTCTCCATATCAGGTGCATTTTGTATCCAGAGGAAGCCATGGATGTGCGCTGATCCTCTATGTTGCCATTCATACCTGCGAAGGATGTTTTTTTTTTAGAAAATTTTGAAATAGAAGGAGCTTGAT
Organism: Pinus albicaulis; assembly: GCA_034641835.2. NCBI lineage: Eukaryota > Viridiplantae > Streptophyta > Pinopsida > Pinales > Pinaceae > Pinus > Pinus albicaulis. The sequence goes on along the minus strand of JAXQQM020074913.1, from coordinate 55,032 downwards.
GTATAGGGAACTATGGAAGTCATGTGGTAAAGTAGATACCTGTACCAGTAGTCTTTTGTTTGCAAGTGTTTCTCCAATATAACTTCACGAAATATTGTGAATCTGTGGTGCATATATAGCGATGTTAAGTGGGGGTAAGAGATAATGTTATCATTTCTCCATTTGTGTTGTGCTGGAACATCAGGAGGTGGAATCCCAGGCATGATTGCATGAAGATCAGGCCATTTTGTATCAGCTGCACTTAATGTGAAGAATAACGTTGGGCAACCGAGTTGAGATATCATGTCTGTTAGTTCATTTTTAGCTTTGTGCCAAAAAGATCTTGTGCCACGTAGAGAGCTACCGAAGCACATCACTTGTTCTGCCAATTTGTCGTCTAGAAATTGTTGTAATCGGATGTTCAATTCTTGGATTGATGTTGGGAATCCATCTCCAATGTTTTTTTTTACAAAGAAGGATGTTGTTGCTTGACTGCGATGACGCATCATCAGATTGTATATGTAGTAGTGGAAGCGAGGGTGCTTGTCGAATTTGTTATCGTGGTAATGCAGTAGATGAAGTGCGTATTCATGTAATTGCACTGTCTTTATTCTTGGTTGATTAGGTAGTGCAATTCCTGTGGGGAATAGTGTTGGGAAAGCCATAGAGAGTAGACCTTCTATGTTGTATTCATTGATTGGAGATAAGCTTATTGGTGGCCATTGGATTGTAGTAGCAGAATGGTGGTTGTATGATTGTAAATAATGCCGTATTTCTTGGATTTCTGTATTTCTATTAGGTATAGTTGGAATGAATGATGATGTATGGTGTGGGTATTGCTCTATGGAATCTTCAGTAAGGGAAATTGGCGTTTCGATTGACAGTTGGGAAGTTGGATCTGTGGTATTGGAATGGTGAAGGGAGGAGGAGATATCGGTTGGGAGTTCTGGTAAGGATGATAGTGCATTGTTATCAATGCAAGCATTCCTATAGTAAGGATCATTTGTCAATTTGTATTGTAATGCGGCGAGAACTCGATGTCTACTTACAATGCAGTCATAAGCTTGACGGTCATTACTTTGACGAGTAACGATTAAAATATCCAAGTCTTCAACACGGCGTGGCAACATGCATGCTATTTCTGTAATGTCTTGCGGAAAGAAAATTGTGTGGCCAGTGTATTTATACTGGCCACCACGTGCATGTGTTACTTGGAGGATAGGGTTAACCCTAGCAATAAGCATTTCTTCTATTTGTGAAAGAGCAGCCAGGACAGGTGGTTGAGGACCAGGGTCCATGTTGTTTGCTAATGAGAAACGGTGAATTTTTTTTTCAGCCAAGCATCTATAGCAACAATATATTTGGTTTGACATGCGGATATGGATTCCAGGATAGGATTCAAGACAAATGGAGCACGCTGATTTTTGTGCAAGCCTATCAATTCTTGCACGGAATTCACGTTGCGTAGCAATATTATAAATGTTGTTGAAAGCATGTGCAATGGATGGAGGGGTTGAATGAGGTATGGATGAATTTGTTTGAACATCATTATCATGAGCGTCGTTGAAAGCATGTGTAATGGAGGCTGGTGGCGAATGAGGTTTGGATGAATTTGGTGGAGTGGTTTGCTGAGAAGATGGTTGATTTGTAAAATGGGAAAGAGAATTGCTTTCGGAGTGAGAATGGTTTGATGGTAATTGTGAATTTCCATCGTATGTTGTTGATGATAAATTTTGACTTTTCTTTTGCCTTTTGTTTGTTTCGGAATCTTTGAGGGCTTTCTTAGCATGGTAAGCTGCACGTCGGCGTGCATTTATTTGTTCTTTATTTGTTGCATAGTATCTTCGCGCACGTTCATCATTAGAAGTAGTAGACATTCCGATAAGTTAATGCGCCTACAGGAAAGAGAGATGGAGTGACGATTTTAGTTGGCAAGACAATAACCATGCTATTTTATGGAAGGGGAAAAAAGAAATTGAAGTTTGAAATGAAGTTTTAGTAATTTCTAGCTGTAGAGGGAGATAATAAGATGTGTAACGAGTTGATAACAATATGTTTCAGATTATATTTAAGTATTTTAAAGATGCATATCAATGTAATTGGACATGTAATGTGTAAAGTTGGTTGATTTGTTAATAGGGAAGAAGTTAAAGTATGGTGAATTACCTTAAATGAAATGATATACAATTAGATGTTTTGTTCGAAGATATATGAGTAAATAGTAAGAGATCTGTTTGGAAAGGCGTATGAAAGAATATTCTTTATAAACGTATTCTTAGAAAAAGATAATACAAATTATAAATAAGGCAACAGTACTTGTAATCATATTTATCTATGATATTGAGATTTTATTGATTGCTTGAATGATGTTGTTGCATTCTGTTGAGAATTGCAAGCTCTCTTCTTTGATGATAATACATTTCAAGCGTGGTATGTCTCTAAATGTTTCTGTCTTCACTGATAGTGTGAAGATGTGGTCTGTCCACATTGCTTTGGAGACAATTTCCTTTAACACATCAGGATCCTCAGATAACAAGTAGAAGTCCTTTGCATTAACTCCAAGAATTGTAGATGCTGCCTCTTCAAAAGCAACTGTTGAAAGCAACTGACCAGTGTGATCTTGTACATCTATCTTTAGTAAGTATCTGTAATCACATTCAGTTACTTCGGTGTTGCATTTAGGGCAATACCATGTCTTTGCATTCTTTGGAATAAGTTTCTTCATGCATTTTTTCTTATCAACAATAGATGGGCATGATAGGTAGTAAAAATTGTCCATGTATACTTTTGTTATTGTCCCCTTGACTTGGTAGAATGCAGGTATATCTGAGGGGATGATATTGTGAATATCCGCAATCGTTATTTTCTTCGGTTGATGGCCAAAATAGGGTGAATATTTTTTTGTCAGTGGTGTAGAAATTGTAGTGGAACCTTCTTTTCTAAACCATGACTTTAGGATATTAGCCTCTTCGATGTCAGGATCTACAAGAATAATTGATCTTGTTGTAGTACCGACATTTTTGCCATTGAATTCAGCAACACGAGCGGACTTGATTACTATGATGGGATTATTTCCTGTAGCACATAAGTTGGAAATTTCTTTTGATACTCCATCAAAATTATCTCCCCAAAAGATTGCATCCATGTTATATCCAGACATGTCTTCAAGATTTACTGTTTGTTTCGTAACTTCTGAGCCGTCTTTTCTATGTATGGTGCATGGATTGGAAATGCTAGTAACAATACCAAGAACATCAACAATTGAGTTGATGTTTGTTGTTCTGATATCATTGATTGATTTTATATTGAAATGCACCATTGGCTTGGATCTTCTTTCATTCGCAACATGATCAACTGTAGATGTAGCATTTAACAAAATTTCCCACTCATTGTTTAAGTGGTTGTATTGTTTATTAGCCATTTTCACATTGCCTTTTGAGACAATGTACATATTTCCAACTTGGATCTTATCAAAAAAAGAATCAGCAACATTGTTGAAACATGTAATGTGTATTTCCCCACCTTCTGCATCGTAGAGGTCGAAGCCAAACACTTTACCAGGACCATATTGATTTTGGAATTGTCGAAGAGTTGTCTTTCTTTGAACATATCCTTTTATGCACCAGTTTGAATGGTAAGGGTTTATTGCTTTGATTGGAATTTGGACTGGTGTAATGGATGCAGTAGGAATGTCTGAAACGGTGCAGTGCCTTTTCGACGAAGGTTGTTGTTTCGATGACGACGGATCTTCTTCTTTCGAAGTGATGGGGATACTCAGATTTTTTGGAATACCAAATAAAGGTGCAGATGTAGTACAAATTTCAAAGTCTAGTAGCGTTATAGACCTACATGGTAAATGATAATAATAAGAGGAATTGTTAGAGTGAAAATTAATATGAAGGAAATATGTAAAGTTTAATTAAAAATTTTGTAATAAACTTACATTGATGGACCAATAGTTGATGTAGTCCAATTTTTGACATGTATAATTGAACCTTTCTGAAGCAAGCTTCTTTCAACGAGGTCATTGTAAGTTATCGGAAGCATAAGGCGCTTCATATGTGTGCCATCAGAGATGGCAGTGCGGTATCGTACTGTTGAAATTTGCATTGATGCAATACGTTCAAGTTCAACGATTTGTAAAAATGGTTGAATATCAGTTTTCCCCGAGAGGATGGTGGAAATAGCATTTTCAGTAAGAGTCGTTGCCATTTTCTGAAAAGGAATATAAAAGAATAATTAAAATTGTTTATATGTCGTTTTTAGTTAGATGTATAATTACGATTCCTATAGAACTACATGAGAAGTTAAAGAGAGCCGAAGTGGACCATTATTAGGTAGATGTAAGTTAAAAATTAATAATGTATGTGATTTAAGAAAATATGCCTATATGTAAAACTAATGTTTTTCCTAGAAATCATGGATGAAGCTTTAGTTATTGCTTGAAAAGTTAGTTTCTGTAAATTAATCTAAATTTCAATATATAAAAATTATGGATAATTTGTATATAAATATTAGTTAAATTAAAACTAATGATTATGTTGAATATAAAAACTAAATCATAAAAATGTTGATGGTGTTAGAGCGAATGTTGTACAATACATAGGTAAATAGTATTTCTTCAGTTTATTAATATGAAACTGTAATTATTATTGAAACTGTAAAAATAAAATTTAGATTAAGTAATTCAACTAACGATGGACCTTAAGGATAATCTAAAACTTAATCCAAATCTTAAGCTGTAATAAAGATAATGATTGTGTTAGAAAGAATGTTGTACAATACATAGGAAAAGTGTAAATATTATTCAAAGTCTGAAAATAAAATTTAGATTAAGTAATTCAACTAACAATGAACCTTACGGATAACTGAAAACTTAATCCAAATGTTAAGCTGCAATAAAGATAATGTTAAAGCTATATTTTAAAATGATAGCTTATTTTCTGAATTTGGCATATAAAATGTTGAAACAATGAAAACAAAAGTTAGGTTTTTGACATTATAAAAATGTATGAAATTGATGTTTTGTCATCAATACATGTAATACTGAAATGTCATACCAACTATCATGTCTATATATAAAATTGAAATTTTGACCAAACTATCATAATCTTTCTCTGAAATATAGTATTCTCTCTAATGTAGTAATGGTTATTTAAGGATGGCTGTAGGCAGCCAATTTTTCTTCAGTTTATTAATATGAAACTGTAAATATTATTCAAAGTCTCAAAATAAAATTTAGATTAAGTAATTCAACTAACAATGGACCTTAAGGATAACCTAAAACTTAATCCAAATCTGAAGCTGTAATAAAGATAATGTTAAAGCTATATTTTAAAATGATAGCTTATTTTCTGAATTTGGCATATAAAATGTTGAAACAATGAAAACAAAATTTAGGTTTTTGACATTATAAAAATGTATGAAATTGATGTTTTGTCATCAATTCATGTAATACTGAAATGTCAACTATCATGTCTATATATAAAATTGAAATTAAACTTGGAACACTATAAATCATGACTCTCAGAACACAATTAATCATGACTCTCTCTCGCTCTATGGGCATCCATCTCTATGTATATATAACCTTAGAGGTATTACAAGGGCCTCTTGTGCTTTAAGATTATGGTCATGCAATGTGTGGAGTATACAAGACAAAAAAAGAAGGCTGAAAAAAACTTCCATTAAAAGAAAATAATAGAATTATTAAAGCTAAGATGACAATAATTATCATGTTTAGTTGGCCACTAATTATCAGTGTTCCCACTAGTCAGTCGGAGCCCCTAATTTTTGTTCAAAACACCCAAACAGGAAATTTGAACAGGAGTCAGTTCAGAATATCTTCGGTTGGTTTAGAAAAGGAGTAACTTTATGTTTTTGGGCAAAATTTTGTTATAGCCAAAAACAGGGTTGGCTATTATTTTTTATTTCACGTTTTGGAGGATGATAGTGATTATTTAGGCTAGTGGCTATTGGGATTCTTATACTTGGACAATAGTGATTATCTAGGTTAGCTACTATTGTGATTCTTCTAGCTAGGGGCCTTATATTAATTACTACATTGTAAGTATGAATGACTGATTATTTAGGTTTGCTAATGTTGGGCTGCCATATTGAGATTTTTGTACCCGAAGGGATGCAATAGACTATCAAGTACTGGTGTAGCACCAGGTGTTTCCAACCTCCATGTGATAACTAAAAATAAAAATAAAACCATTTGCTATAAGACAACTCACACAACTGGAGTTGCATTAATTATAAGGCCTACTTGTAAATGACAGATCCCTGAGCTGCATTAATTATAGGGCCTACTTATAATTGAGAGATTCATACATAGCTGTACACTGACCCTTTCATCTGTAAGCTCTAAGGCAACCTCTTACAATGGTCAATAGTAATGACTTGCAAGCTAGGACTGTTAGAACCTCTTCCCATGACTTGCAAGCACAAAGAAATATAAATTTTAAGTTTGCATAAAAAATAAATATACTTAAAGCTATAAGACACAACTCACGTAACCCAAGTTGAAGTGATTATAAGCACTATCTGCAGATGAGAGATCCATACCTAGCTGTGCATTGGCAATGGCAACCTTTCATCACCTCTTACATTGATCAACTACGTTGACTTGCAAGCTAGGAAGAAAGGATTGTGATGACTAAGCAACCATTGAAACTTAGAGATTAATACTTTGTAGGCTTCGAGATCAATGGAGCAAATAGAGAAATCAAACACGAAAGGAAGCGTTAGCCCAATAATTGCTGCTTGGCGACCCACCAATAGTGACCTTTGCCATCAATCTTGGGCAGGGAATAAAACTGGACAACGATTGAGCCCATGTCTTATAGCCTTTTTGGGTTCCTCAGGTTGTGATTTAGACTGCAAGTCGGAGTGCTTGCACCAATGATGACTCAGGTTCAAATCTTGGCAGACTTGCCCTCTGTGATATTATGGTTAATTAAAGTCTTTTGTGATGTGTGTTGAAGGTGGGAACATTAAATGCAGAGGAACAGTTCTTAATGCAGGCTTTCATAGAGACGGAAAGAAATACAAGGTTTGGGTAACTTTGATGGAAGAAATACTTTCCAATTTACAATTGTACAAGTTTTAAGTCATATTGATGTAATAGATACTCCTCAATCGTACAACTTTTATGTTATTTTGATGGAATAGCTACACCTCAATCGTCCTATTATAAACCAGATCCTTTTACCTTCGGAATCAAAAGGAGCTTAATTAGCCTTATGCAAACACTGTAATTCAATTTGTCCATCTCAGTTAAAAGCATTACCTAACACACTGAAAAGTAAAGCAACTTCAAACAACAGCAAAATATTAAGGAAAAGTGATAAATACCTGGAGCTGGCTCGGGAAGTCGAGGCGAAAACGCACTTGAGGATGGCTAGTTTGGTCCAGGAAAAGCAACCTCCGGAGCCCATATTTCCTAATATTGTAAGCCATGCACAGCATAGAAACTGCAGCTAAACCGGAGTCGGAGATCTGTATCATCACTTCAAACTTAATCACCTCAACTTTATGACAGTCGGTGCAGTTTGTTGCCCACAGGGTGACCGCAGGCACCACTGCTCCCAGCACCACGAAGACAAGCTAAGCCAACAACGTATTAAGCACGGCCGAATGATCGAGTCCCAGCATCACCAGAACGGTTTGCAGGCGTGATGAGTTGAAAACCTGTTATTGTCACTGAAAGGCATTCTAAACCAGAGACTCTGTTTTCTAAACAGTTTCTCATTCTCACTTAAGAATTTATAATGCCAGGGATTTCAAGAAATGGGGCATTATGGATTTGGGCATCAAGGTTTTCAAGACTAAGGTTTTGATGGCTGCTCAAGAAGTGATCAGATGTGAGAAGCCTAATGGCTTACAAATACCAGAAATTGAAGGAATGAAGGCTTCTGTATGGAGATCCAGAGGTGGTTTACTTCCATCTGTAGCTACGGTTGAAGTGAAATCCATGATGAGCTCGAAAGCTGTGCAGATGTTGAGGCCTCCCCATCAGGTCTGTGCTTGCACAATGCTTTGGAACCAAGCTCCATTTCTCAGAGAATGGATCATGTACCATGGCTATCTAGGTGTCGAGAGGTGGTTTCTTTATGATGAATTTCTGAATCCTATAGAATACATTTAGAATGAGACCATGCCAACAGATTCTACTCAAACAGGCGTTACAGTCATGGAAAGGCTAATCAATAATGCAACATCTGCATATTTACGCTTAGTTAAAATAGGAGAAATCAGAGTTGACTGTCATAGCTTTGGCCCATCTGGATTGAAGAAACACCCAGATGAAGGTGTGATAGCAGGTTACACCTGCAGGCTGAACAGAACAGAGAGGCATAAATCTATCGTTCTCTTATCGGCATTACAGGCGTTACAGTCATGGAATTCTAATTGCAGGTATATGGAGAGCTCTTCATTATAACATTCAGGAATTCATCCAATATCATATATATATTATACACTGCCTTCAGAAACCCAATTTCTGCTCCATTGACATAATATACAGAAATTATTGCAAACTACATAGACTTGCAATGGAGCAATGCCTAAATGTATGTACAAAGCCTGTTACACCTAATAAAACTGCTCATAAATAATAAATGGGTGATCCCAGTAAAAATGTTGTTTCGGTCAGTTCAGAATATCTTCGGTTGGTTTAGAAAAGGAGGACAGCTGTAACTCAATAGTAGAGCCGTTGCCTAGGATTCACATCAACAAATAAGCTATGATAAAGCTGCTCATAAATAATAAATGGGTGATCAAATTAAAAATGTTGTTTCGGTCGATTCAGAATATCTTCGGTTGGTTTAGAAAATGAGGAACAATTGTAACTCAATAGTAGAGCCGTTGCCTAGGATTCACATCAAAAAATAAGCTATGAGGGCCATGAAGATGTAGTGTACGGGAATCTAATCTTAAAATAACCATACATCTAATTCACCTATGTGCTTTCAAGCAACTCTAGAAAAGAGGCATAAATCTATCGTTCTCTTATCGGCATTACGAGCGTTACGGTCATGGAATTCTAATTGCGGGTATATGGAGAGCTCTTCATTATAACATTCGAGAATTCATCCAATATCACATATATATTATACACCGCCTCCGAAACCCAATTTCTGCTCCATTGACATAATATACATAAATTATTGCAAACTACATAGACTTGCAATGGAGCAATGCCTAAATGTATGTACAAAGCCTGTTACACCTAATAAAACTGCTCATAAATAATAAATGGGTGATCCCAGTAAAAATGTTGTTTCGGTCAGTTCAGAATATCTTCGGTTGGTTTAGAAAAGGAGGACAAAAGGCTCCAAGGGCAATTACATGGGCACGATTGCGATGAATAGCCAGATAAGCTGCCAGTGGAGTGGATCCTGAGAATAGAGAGGCTATCAGAATTCTCATGCAGAATCAAGAAGCAGAGACACAAGCCCTAAGAAAGAAATTGAAGATGTTAACCTATGAACATGCCCAGACAACAGAGATGCTTTAGCTCCTACCAGAATGGTTGACAATCTAACTCCTGTCAGAATGATTTAGAACTCCAATTTGTGACCTAAATCTACCCTTTATCCAGTAAAATTTTAATTAATCAAAAACAGTTTTAGTTCATATTTCATAACCATCATCATATATATTCATATAATAACATTAAATAAAACATTCTTTCCCTTCTCTGCAAATTATAATAAACATCTTAAACAACACATTAATCAATCCCCTTTTTTATAAAAATAACATTTTCATCATAAAATTTTGAAATGGGTTTCCACACTAAAAACCCAACCAGTTGAGCTCACACATGTTGACATTAAAAACCCAACCAGCTGAGCTCACCCATGTTGACATCAAAGGCTAGCTTAATCGCTTTTTAATTGGAGTTGTGGCATGTGAGAGACAGAGTAAAGAGTACAATAAAATTTGTTAAAAACAGTTCCAGCAGCTAAGCTGTCATTTACATAAAGACTGTCTTTGCCTCCTTAATGTCACTACCTATCTGTTTAGGGTTATTCTAAAGAAGATATGGGCTGCTATGCCAAATGAATGAGAATTGTCAGTACTCGAACAAAAGTAGTAGAGATCCCAACAAGAAATGTAGCAGCTGCCCAGAAAAAGGCTCCAACGGAAATTACATGGGCACGATTGCGATGAATAGCCAGATAAGCTGCCAGTGGATAACAAACTGCCCGAGGGACAGATCTGAACAGAGTTAAAGACCCCAACTGTGTTGGTGAAAAATGTTAACCTATGAACATCAAAGGCTAGCTTAATCGCTTTTTAATTGGAGTTGTGGCATGTGAGAGACAGAGTAAAGAGTACAATAAAAAAATTTATGGTACACCCCGGGCAACAGTGCTTGAACCAGCTAAAACAAGAAAACATTAATTCTATGGCCAAACATATGCAAATTGAAGAATACAAAGGATTAATAATTAAACTGGGAGTGGATCCTGAGAATAGAGAGGCTATCAGAATTGTCATGCAGAATCAAGAAGCAGAGACATAAGCCCTAAGAAAGAAATTGAAGATGTTAACCTATGAACATGCCCAGAAAAAACCCAACCAGCTGAGCTCACCCATGTTGACATCAAAGGCTAGCTTAATCTCTTTTTAATTGGAGTTGTGGCATGTGAGAGACATAGTAAAGAGTACAATAAAATTTGTTAAAAACAGTTCCAGCAGCTAAGCTGTCATTTACATAAAGACTGTCTTTGCCTCCTTAATGTCACTACCTATCTGTTTAGGGTTATTCTCAAGAATATATGGGCTGCTATGCCAAACGAATGAGAATTGTCAGTACCCGAACAAAAGTAGTAGAGATCCCAACAAGAAATGTAGCAGCTGCCCAGAAAAAGGCTCCAACGGCAATTACATGGGCACGATTGCGATGAATAGCTAGATAAGCTGCCAGTGGATAAAAAACTGCCCGAGGGACAGATCTGAACAGAGTTAAAGACCCCAACTGTGTTGGTGAAAAATGTTAACCTATGAACATGCCCAGACAACAGAGATGCTACAGGTGGAAAAGGAGGAGTAATTATTGGCAGTGCTTATGGAAAGGCATGATTAAATCAGTAAGTTGCAGAAGCATATAAAAGAGCTGGAGGAATCTAAAGCCATACCTAGCAGCGGTGACCACCAGTAGAGAGAAACTGCAGCAGTCAGCAGCACTCAGAGGCAAGGCAGCAACAGTCGCTCAGCAGCAAATTCTTCACTGTAACAGAGAAATCACATAGATAACAATGAATAAACTAAAAATATTTAAAAGACAATCTGACAACTACCAGAACAAACTAATAACTACCCCTGTTGCTGGTTCTTCCAACTGCAGCTGCAGCACTCACTCCCCATTCTTCCAGCTGCATTCTTCCAGCTGCCCCTTCTCTACAGCAAATGCGGCTCTGCAGCGAATCACTGACTGACTAAGGTTTTGGGTTATGTTTGTTTTTTTAACTGTTTTTATCCACGGCTCACCTTCCTTCAATCGTCTAACAACAGATCTCAGGATCAGCAATTGTACACATAGGCAGGTAGCAAAGTTCATTTCAAATAAATACGCCTTACGGCGTAATAATAATAATAATAAAATACATAGTAAATAACTATCCATAGATAAATCGAATACAACTAACTATCCATACGTAAATCGAATGAAACACCGTTACATTTATCGAAAAACCTGTATTCACTTCCAACTTCGAATGAAAACTTAAATCATGTCAAAGACTATGTCAAATTATCTTTTGTTGAACCATCACAAGAAGATACTCAAGCTTATACTAAATACATGAAGGGAGATAGAAGGGAGATATAAGAATCCCAAAGATTCTTATAGAATCCATAAAAAACTCTTTCATTCTCTATTTGTCAAATCTATAATTATCAAAAGAGATCCATGATAAATTAGTAGAGCTATTATGGACAAGATATTGTGTTTAAGACAAGAACTATTCAAGTTGAAAATGTGGAAGGAATAGCTTCATATTCTATGAATATTTCTGCAATTCTAGACCAAGTGCAGAAATTAGGAGAAGTAGAGTGTGATGGAGAAATAGTCACTATGTTACTAGATTCTCTACCTAAGGAATGGGGAAGCATCACTTCAAACACCCATATGAAGAAAGAAGCAATGACATTTCATGATATATAGCCTTTTTTAGGACAAAAGAAACAAAATCTAGTCAAGACAATATTACTAAGTCAAGAACAAAAGAAAGATTTGGAAAGTTTGGTCTTGAGAAGAGAAGAAGAAATATGGATAAGAAAATATGTTATGGATGTAATGAACTTGGGCACAATAAAACAGATGGTCCCACATCTAACAAGGAAAAGATAAAGAGGGAGGAAGCCAATCTCACTAGAGAAAAAGAAGAACCTCATGAAAAGAATGCTAAGAGAGAAGAACTAAAGATCTCTTCTATCACTGAGATATCTTCCTCTATATGAGGTTTATGTGAGTTTTAAAATAGTATGTTAGTAAGCATTATCTATTAAATATATGCCCGAGTTTAAATTATCATACTAATAGAAGCATTACAAGTAAAGAGCACTCCTCATAGGAAAATGTGTTAAAACATTGATGTAGCATTTATGCTATGAAATAAAATGACTCCTAGAAATTCATTTTATTTATAAAAAGGAATTTCTATGAAGCATGGTTCATCCTTCATTATTGAAAATGGAAATAGGTGCTCACATTTTTATAGTGAAATCCTTTTGGATTTTATGATTAGAAAACAAGAAAAAAGTTTCATCAAATTCTAACGTGTAGAATTTTGGATTAAGATATGATGACATATTAATGAAACTTTTCATTCTAAAGGAAGCCTCTTGTAAGATGACTTAAACAATAGAACGAGGTAGATGTATATATATGCTTACACTAGATGCTATGAATTTGTATATAGTATACTTATATCTTTGGAAATATAATCTATATAGAAATTTGAAACTCATGTAATGAAGAGGTTGCCAAAAGGCATGATCTACACTTGATGAAATCAACATAATATGCCCTCATATGGATTATGAGGTGATTGTATATTATCAATGAATTGTACATTAGAAGTTCCTAGGAATATAATAAACATTGTGTGGAGTAAGAAATGAAAATATCTTTAAAAAATAAAATATGATAAAAGGCAATCAACATTGAAAGAAGTCAAGGACACTTGACTAGAAAATCTCCTCTGAAGATATATAGACTCTCATATAAGTCTCAAAAGGATGGATACAGATGAAAACACATATATTTAGGAGATATGTCAATATGTAAACAAAAGATTTCCATGCCTACAAATCATCACTAATGTAACTTTTAATTTTAAAAGTTCATATTTATAATTAATCAATATCTCATGAGCTTATGCATCCTTTCCAAAGAGAAGTATATGTCTTCCACAAATGATAACCATATGGCAAGATGGAAATCTTTGCAAGAAGTATGGTTCGGAAGAAAGCAGTATGGCATGAAGCTATATCACATGAAAAGATTCGTGGATCACTTTCTAACAAGTGATGGATGATGAGTGCCTTAATAAAGAAAATATTCCAAAATGATGAAGAATCCTCAACAAAGAAGAAATTCATGACATCAAAAGAAAGGAGTTATTGATGAGCAACTAGGTGTTTTTCAACATTGCTACTGCAATTTCCTCGAAGACTCTACAAGGTGTTGGCTAAAAGGTAGCTTGGAAGCAAGTCCTTAGGAGCCTAGACAATTCCTTGGATAAGAGGGAGTCTCATTATATGTTTCTTACTTGGAAGAAACTGTGTAATTCCTAAGCTAAGACGGAATCTTAGGAATATGTTCTCACTAGTTAAGAAGGAGAAATGGACACATCATTGAGGTCTTCACTTGTAAGAAAAAATGCAGGATTAGGTAATCATCTAGCATCTCATACTCTTTTGAGATGTATTAGGGAATATATGGAAAGAGTAGCCATGAAAGGATGGATATTCTTTGAGGATTAGCTATACCGATATGAATAGTCCTTAAAGGTCATACTCGGTGGTGAGCTAGAAAGTATGTGGAGTATGAACCTTGGAGACAATGACGAAGGTTCCTATAATCATTTGTCTCATGAGCATTGTGGCTCTTTGTCTCTTGGAGATATGGAGTTTCTAGTGAAGGCCTTTCATTGTAACAATGTTGGTTAACAAATTCATTACCAATCGAATTCTTCTTATGAGATTCTTCAAATTAAGAGTGACCATGTACCATTATGAATACCTCCCTACTTAAGAGGGAGTGTTGGAAAGTGTAACTAGCTTCAATATTCATACTGAATAGTAATTATGAAAATATGTAATCAAGAAAAAACAATAATAAAATGTATATTATAAATTCTTGACTCATAGATTTCATGGGAAAGGAATTTTATTATAGGTTGAAGATTACTTCTTGATGTCTCTAAAGGCTTATCATATTTTCATAAATATATAATTCAAGAGACATGTATATGAAGTAGTGTTACACTTGTGAATGTCAATTACTAATCAAAATCATATGCACCAACACCTAGCTCAAACATGGAAGATACACCTCCTTGACAAGTCGACCATATAGCAGATGATCAAGCCAACTTAGATAATGTAAGACTATCCCATATATAAACAAGTCTATGGCCTCATTCATCATCAACAAATTCAGACGTCTTTGAGATTTTCGATAAGAAAAGGTTCGGAGGAGCTTTGTGATAACAAGCGTACAAATGTTAATTTCCAACGAATATATAACTGACCATTCAATGCAAGAAATACGGACAACACATCACTATTTTGAATAAGCATTTATCTCGCATCTTAGAGGTAGAACGAAGGTCAACTCACGACTGCAATTGGTGCGAAGAAAGGTCACATCTGAGTGACGATAGAAGGGTAAAGTCCTTGTGTTATCTTTTTATTTATTCCCTATCATAATGTTTTTGAGTTCTTTAAGTAACATGGCTAGAGATTTATCATTAGGAAAAAAAATTAACAATAATTGTTTGAACTCGCTCGAATTATGGATTGAATTGGGTGGAAGGATATGATACCATCCAAATTCCCTACCATCTAGAGCATGCAAAAATTATCTGCAAGAAACATCATCAAAACGTATCTCTAACATCCATAGATGCAAGTAGAAGTAATCAAAGTGGTCTTCCACCTTCACTTTCTTATACTTCTTAAGTATATTTTGCAGGTGCTTTGGTGAGTGATGAAGATTGATCAGAAGAACAAGAGGCCCTTAGCATCCATTGCAACTGGTCATCAACCATGTATTCATCCTCCTCCTCATCACTCTCTCATTTGGATGAATCTTCTCATTCACCATTACAATTCTTGTTAATATTTGGTTGTTCATGATCCCTTGGTTGTTCTTCTTTAGAAAAATGAAAATAGTCCCTATCTCCTTCTAGATATTCCCCAATAGGTGGTAGGTGTTCCTCCACATGCATGGAATCTTCACATGAAATGACCAAATATTCAAGAGTAACAGTTACCAATTCCTCCACTAAACAAAATAGAACACCATGATGGGTGGTATCTCGCTTAGATTGCTTATGACGGAGAATAGATGCCACAATAAGAAATCCAAGAGCTCTAGAAAACTAATGATTAATGGGATGGAGTGTCCTAAATTAATCGTAAGTAACTTCATATGGACACTTAGGACCTTGGTGAGGTTTCTTAGATATATGAGCTGGATTTGGGCATGGACAATTACTACATTTCACATAACGTTCTTTATGTGAATCTGGTGAATGGTGAGCCATAAAAAGGTCACCCTCTTTCTAGGGCCAAAACTATTCATGGTGCTAGATGATTCCAAGAGAAAGAGAGTCTCCCTAATATGAAGTACTAATTAGACCACACATCATTTGGATAAGGATCCCTAATATGAAAATAAGACCAGTTACCATAATCTTAAATATTTCCCTTGGCTACAATATATGTCACAATACAAACATATATACTTTTGATATAATAAATTGAGTTAGCCTCGTGATGTTTTCAATTGCAAAGTGTATAATGTCTCTTTCATGGAAAGAAAAGGAAAGTGAATATTTAAGAAAATAATAATAAGGCTATCCTAATAAATACACACACATATATTTGAAAAAATCATTAATTGTAATATTCCAAATAGAAAATTTACAATAATAACAAAAGACATGCCATAAATTTGACACAAAAATTTTATTTCAGCGAACACACATGTACATAAAATCTGCACGCAAAACCAAATTGGCCAATTTTATTAATATGATAGCTTGAGTATAATAGAAGATGAACTCAATGCACCTGGACTTGCACAAGGCAAGCTGAAGGCCTAAGCTTATCAATGCAGGCATCCATAGCTATTGTAGATAGGTTTCTCTCGTGGAAACTACTTTGTCCTCGGCTTTTTGCATTTTTTGTTGTCTTTGGTGCTTGACTTTCACAATAAATAGTGCCAAGAAAATTATAGGAATTTGGGAATGTTGCCCTTGCCCAAAAACCAGAAAAAAGCAGAAAGGTTTCTGCCTACTTCCAAACTTTAAAATTGGACTCCTCACAGCTTGGCCCTCCTGAAATATGTCTCCAAGAAAATCCCCAAAACCTCATCTCTTAATACCTCCAACAAAATTTCCCCCAATACAGGCTTCTCAAGTGCCTCTATAGTCGACAGATGGCTCATGTTGTTCCCTCGGAATACCCGAAACTATTTAGACCCATAAATGAAGTTTTTTTAAGATCCGATGTGGTCCCATAGCCAAAGTTTGGGGACTATGGGAAAAACTATAGTCCTTGGAGAGATCCTTCGAGCAAGGTATCATATCCACCAAACATAGATAATATGAGGCATGTATCCACCACATATTTCTCAGACATAAGGTACCATTGATGCAGCTAGTTCCTTTGAATTTTGTGTCTAAGCATTTTCAGTATGTGATATTAATGTAATGAAATATTATTTGTTTTCCATCTCTATATTTGTGATTATATCTGTATTATATTTCATTTATTGTTAAATTCATATCAGTTGTATGAGAGTGGTCTTCTCTTTCTCTGTTCTTTTTCTTTGCATGTCTCTAACAATTGCAGGGTATAAGGAGTTAGGGCTTGATTTGGATGAACTCTTACAAGATCAGCATCACAAACTCCAATGGCCTCTGATGGTGGGTCAAAAGAAACATGAGGGAGAAGGAGATCCTATCAAAATATTTCTTGAAGAATCCATTGAGCAACAGAGGAATTAAATGATAGACAAATTTTCTCAGATCGTGTGGCACATACCCACTGGTAACACATCTTCATCTCACAATCACTCTGGAGCCACTACTCCCTTAAATGTACAAGTCAAATTCAAAATTCGTTTATTTGAAGGTTAGATAGATGCAGACGTTGTAGATAGATAGTTGAATTCTCTCGAAGGGTATTTTTTGGTCCATGGTTTGTCTGATCGAGAAGAGATTACCTTTATGCTCCTCAAAGCCGCCCCCGATGTCAGATATTGGTGGGAAACCTATTGTGGAGAAAGGGATGAAGAAGAAAACTCACATTTTTCCAACACTCCCACATGGAATCAATCAACAATATTACCCCGTGAGGAGCTATGAACACAATTACATCCAATGGACTATGTTGCGGTAGCAAAAGGAACAAAATGTGCATGAGGTGATGAATTTGTTCCATACCCTGCACACAAAGTTGGGTATTAAAGATTCGAAGAAAAATTTGTTGCTCAAGTACCGCAGTTGTTTGCACAAGTACCTGATCCGTGAATCTAAAGAAAAGGAAAGGCACTCTCAAACTGCAGAAGAAGGGGAAAAGAGAAAGTGGGGTGAATTAGGACAACCCATTGAAGTATAAATCGAAGAAAAATGCCACAAAGCCAAATAATGACATGGGGAAGTGATGAGAATTTCATAAAAGCTCCACTCACAACACAAGTGAGTGTCGGGGAAAATAGTTGATGGTGGTCGAGTTGAAGGCATCCAAATTAGATGCATGTTTTGATTTTGAGTCAGAAATGGGAAAGGGAAGTGGCAAAGGGAGGCACATAATTGATGAAGAACCCAGTGTCACCATCACCACTACCAAGCTCTGGAGGGAGGAGCCTAAGGATCGAGAGGAGGGGTAGTGTCAGTTCCATTCCTAGATGTGGGTGAAGCGTTCGCCACTACAATTCATTGTCGGTAGAGCAAGCCAAAAGAACCTCATTTCACCAAAGGTCATGAAGCGGCTCGACCTACTGACCATATCACACCTGCAACTGTATACCATGAAGTGGCTTCACCAAGGAAGAGATCTTTGCGTCTGCGACAAATTTCTCCTTCCCTATAGCATCAAGCCCTTCACGGATGAGGTACTATGTGATGTTTCTCCTCTTCAAGGTTCTGATGTATTATTATGCAACCCATACTCGTGGAAGCGACATGTTGTGTATGACTCTAGGCTTTGTTCTGTTATTACTACTTTGGGAAATAAGTGGTACAGTATACCAGAGGTAGTACCACCTTCTGCCATCTCTTCGATTATTGCAAAGCAATGTAGTAAGATTATTTCCCATACGAGGAAATTTGTTTTCCTTATGACTCACCCATAGGGAAAGAACAAGATTGTGGTCACAGCCTCAAAACAGGGCTCCCGTGCGTGGCAGCAGCAAATGGACAAAGTCATGGAGGAATACAACGATATTTTCTCCTCACCCATAGGCATTCCTGTAAACTGTTAGGTCAAGTGTTCCATCGATTTGACCCTAGATGCGCTGCTGCTAAATGGACCAATCTATCGGCACCCTATTCCTGAGAATTACTAGAAATGATGCAAAAGATTCAGGAGTTCCTGTAGAAAGGTGACATATCGTCAAGTTCATGGCCGTGTGGGAGCCCGATCGTGTTTGTGCAGAAGAAATATGGGACTTGGAGACTGTGTATTGACTATATGGAAATCAACAATGTCAGTACTTGAAATAGGTACTCGATCCCAATACTTAAAATAGGTAAATATTTTAGAAACATCTATTTGAATTTCAGGTATCACCAGGTACCAATCGAACACTCCAATGTGTGGAAGAATACCTTCAAATCCAAATAAGGACCTTTTCGAATGGCTGGTTATCCCCTTTAGGTTGTCTAAATCTTCCACGACCTTCATGAGGCTGGTATACTTGGAACACATCCTAATATTCAGCCATACTTCAGAAGAGCACCTCCACCACATCTGATAGGTCCTCCAACCACTGCGACAAAAAAAAGTGGTGTTCCAATTTGAAGAAGTGCACTTTTGGCATGACCCACATTCAGTATCTATGATAGATTATTGATGAGAGGATGGTGTATGTGGATCCAACTAAGATTGAATTCATTCAAGATTGGCCAGCCCCAACCACTATAACAGAGCTCTGCAAATTTCTGCGTCTTGTTAATTTCTACAGTAGGTTCGTGTTGGGATTTTGTCATATCACTTGGCCCTTGAGTCAAGTCACCAAGGGAGGAGAAAAATAAAAATTATTTTGATCTGAATCTCAAAAAAATGAATTCGTAGAGTTGAAAAATCTGCTCTACTCTACACCAGTGCTCACATTAATAGACTTGAAACAACCATTTGAGATCAAGATAGATGCCTCTGACTATGCTATTGGGTTAGTTCTCAGTCAATAGGGGAATCTAATGGAATATCACCACGAGACACTTTTCGACGCATTCCGGAAGTATCCCACTTATGAAAAAGAGATGTATTCCATTGTGAAGGCTTTTCGATAATGGAAGCATTACATGTTGGGGAATAAAACAGTTAGCCACACACGCCATTGACCCGTTAAGTTCATAAATATGCACACGAAGTTGCATAATGATCTCCATAAAAATTAGTCCACATACCTACTGTTGTGATCCTGTGATTTGGCAGATTGGTAAACAAAATGAAAAGGTAAAATTAGGACCAATATTTAGAATCCTAGGACCTAGCCTTCCAAGACTTAGAGAGGGATCTCTATAGTTTTTTGCAAAATATATATGCTTGTTTGCTTTTAAGGGTTGATTTTAGGCTAGTTATTAAGTTTGGGGTTTTGTTGTTTGTTTGGTTAGGCATGATGATCAAAGCAGCATAGGTAGCATGAGGAAATATCTAAGTCATTGGGCAATGGAGCCAAATGAAAGTCATGATAAGTTCATCAATGGATCGGGGAGTATCATAGGGGAAATCTAATTTGGCTAGTGGATCTTCAAAGTTTTTACATTAATGAGATGGACATTAAGGGTAAGAATGAAAATTAGGACAAAGGGAAATTAAGAATCCTTTATCATAAGTGCAATCAATAGACACGGAAAACTATAAATTATATGATCCAACTACAGTTGTTAATTATTCAATACAAACTTTTCCAATGAAATATAGAAGGCGTGAAACTCATTTAACTTCTACTGATTTCAACTTCAAGTACAGAAAACACTTAAGACACACAGATAACTGTAATCAAGGAAGATGGAACTCCTAAACATCCTCGATGATAGCTATAAATATCTCTAAAACAATTAGTTAAGCAAGTACAAAGCGTATGATCGAAACAAAACCTCTTTGGTAGACTTTAAATAATGGTACTTTAGAGAGAGACTTCAAGAACACTGTTTAATTGGTAGCAAGTAAGCAGGGGGAAACCATAAATCATGCTTGAAACCAAATGTATTCAACTATTTATGAAATAAACAAGCTTAGGGGATCTAGAGAGAAATTAATAATTCTCTAAAATGTCCTAGCAGAAGAAAACATTAAGGCAGTGAAGAACAAACAGAACTAAGGTGCTTTTAAGAGGCATTTCTTAGTCTAAAACTTTTTCTCTACTGTATATAGAAAGATGGAAAGAGAATGAAACAAGAAATAACAATAATAGATTAGAAGCACTTCACCAATGGCCAAGCTCAGGGATCCAGTGATCTAGCCTCCTCCATCAACAAACAAATCAGGGCATCAACAAGTTCCAAGACATGAATTTCCTTTCAACTTCCAAGGGACTATGTATTACTTCGAAGAGTCATCAAATGCCAACAATATAATGAGTTCATATGCAGTATTTATGCTGTGAATGAGGAGGTGAAGCCTAAGATAGGGTTTGAGTATCATTTATTACTAAGTGCATTCCTAACCTTGAAGACCATGCAAGGCTCAAGGCAGGAATATCTGCAGCTACTTCTCTGTTTTAATAACTTCTATCTTAACTTCTAAGGAAAAATAGTTGAATGTGTTGACTTTAAGGCCTATTCATAAATTTTACAATAATTTTTTGAGAGATAAAATATCTCTGACTTAGCTTTAATAACTGCCTAATGCTTTTTGAAGGAAACCAAGCACTTAGGTGGCAAAATAATCTTTGACGGGAATAACTGTTGTGAGATGAGTCATTCGAATTTGTCTTGGTTTGATCTGTCCTTTATTTTATCTTTGATCTGTGTATTTAAGCCTTAAACTCTATCTTTATGCATTTTTGTCTGCTCTTTATCATATTTTCTTCAACTCTGCTTGATCTTTATGTTCTTTTCCTTTGATTTTCTGATTTATTTCCTTTGATTCTTTGTCTTTATCCTTTTGTCTTTTCACTGTCTTATTTCTCTCTTTGACCTTTTTCAATCTATCATCTCTTTATTCTTCTATTTTAATTGGCTAATCCCTATATTTTGTCTTCTAATTAGGATTAGCCTCTTAACTCTTCTACTTTATTTCTTCGCTACTTCTCTGATTTGTTTGCATTTTTTGTGTGTAGGGATGTGGTCTTCTTCATGGCTGAAAGGCTGAATTATCATTTATGATCATATTTCATAGTTAATTAACCGTGACAGAGCCTCTAATATCCATCTAAAATCTAGATGGAAACCCCTGGATCATCACCTAGGGTTTTATCCGTGTTTCTTGGACTATGGGAGGGTATAATAGACTTCCTCTACCATTAAAACATGCACAAACACAAACCATTAGACTTTAAAACAATGCACGGTGGGTTTGACTACATTTTCGGGCTTTGGAGCTACCAAGAAGCAATTGCAGAGGGGGAGACGGTGCAGGAAGGTAGCGTTTCGAAGGCGGAACCAAGCGAAAATTCAACTGGAGGTGGGGCAATTCGAATTATGGCATCGAGGGTAAAAGTGGTTTTTAAAAAACACAAATGGTTTATTGCGTGGGTAAAGGGTGGTTTGTGGTTTTGGGCCAAACGCATGCAATACCATTGGGTGAGCATGCATGAAAACCACCCATTTCACGCGGGTTGCGAAAGTTTAAACTTGCCGCAACTTTATTTGCAAAATGGGAGATGGGCCGTCGGATCTCGAGGAATGAGATCAATGGTTGAGGCACATCGGAGGGGGGAAAGGCAGGTTTGGAAGGTGGAGCCCAGGGATAGGTGTCAAGATGTGGTTGGATGGCATGGCTAAGTGGAGAGCGGGGCCCATACTTAAATGTTTTATAAAGGGTTGAGGAGCCTTTTATAAGTTTTGCGGGGTGTATAAAAAGTAGAAGGGCCGGAAGTATGGTTAATATGGGGAGGGGCTAAGGATAAGCCGAGGGCGAGGTTATATGGGGTTGAAGGGGGCGAGGGCTTAAGCGGAGAGGGGCTTAAGGCCTGATTTCTACAAAGAGCAGGTTTTTATTATAAAACAGGGTTTTATAATAAAATTTAAAGGACTCGATAGGCTAAACTTAGCTTAAAAAATTGTAAAAAGGGAAATTTTTACATTTTTTTTAATATTTCAAAGGTAAAATGATGAATGAAGGGGCTCTTCAAGAGGGTTTTGAGGAAGGGAAAAATGAGTTTTGTAGAAGAAGGGGGTTACGAATGAGTGTGAAGGTGAGGTAGTTTAATGAGGCAAACAGACCTAAAATGATGAAGTATTTATTTGCAGTAGAGGGGTAAACTTCTTAGGAGATAGAGAGAGGAAAAGATAGTAGAAATATTTAGCTTAGGATAATGAAGGCAGTGAGATTTCTATAACTAAAAATATTTCTCAAATGTTGTTTCTAGAAATATGAGATTATAACTTAGTCATATTTTGATATCAGCAAAAATTACTGATGACTAACACCTATAAAAGTTTCATTTGATCATCAAGTACAATAAGGGCAAGATGAATAATGTTGCAGACTCCCTCAGCCAACTACTGATCGTGATCCTAACCATTTTTATCAACTCTTCTTGGAACTATACTTCTCATTGAGCACTTCTCTACAAAGGCGATCCAAAACTTGACCACAAATACAAGATTCTCTTGGAGGATAAGCAAGTTCCAAAATTTTACCTCTACAACGTACTATTATGTCACCTAGGACACATTTATGTTGCTTCGAGAGAGCGCTCCAAGGTTATTTGGGAAGCGCACTACAGTCGATTCATTGGGCATTTTGGGGTCGAAAAAATAGTGGCAGTACTGCAGAAATATTTCTATTGGTGGAACCTTTGATAGGATGTCGGGAAGTACATCAGGTCCTCCATTGCCTTCGCCATTGCTAAACCAGCCATTAAGAGACGAGGCCTCTATACTCTACTTCCTACTCCTATTCTACCTTCGAAATCCATCTCCATGGATTACATGTCATGCCTTCCTTCTACTAAGCATGTTAACAACAATGTTCTTTGTCGTCGTCGATAGATTCTTGGAGATGGACATTATGGTGGCCTACAAGAAGAATATCATAGTAGAAGCCAATACTAAACTCTTCTTTGAACAAGTTTCAGTACACTTTGGGATCCCACAATGTGTCATCTCATATCACGATAAAAAGTTCCTTAGTACATGTTGGTCTAGCATCTCGTCGATGTTGGACACCAAGCTCACCAAGTCCACACCTTTCCATCCCCAAAATGATGGCTAGATAGAGGTTGTCAACATATTTTGTGAATGTACAATTCAAAGCAACCACACACATGGTATGAGAGCCTCCCCTATGTACATGATAACTATAACCAAGCTCTCCATATCTCAATCGGCCACAACCCCTTTTAGGTGGGCTTGGGATTCTAGCCACTATGTCGCATTGATGTAGCCATGTCATTTGCGGTTACTCATGAGGATTCAAGTCACGTCCTCTCTAAAACTGACAAGACAAAGAAATTCATTGAGCTCATTGAGCACATCCCCCAAGAGGTTCATGATATATTGGATAAATCTAATGTAATGTATAAGTAGCACTATGGTGAACGTCGAGTGACACACAATTTTTAGCTAGGTGAAAAATTTTGGTTTCATTTGTAGAAAGAATGCCAAACCAGAGCACATCAGAAACTCAGACCATTATTTTATGGGCCTTACAAAATCATCAAGGCAGTGAGAGACAATTATTTTGAGCTCAACATTCCTCCATTCCTTCGCCTACGCCTAGTGTTCAATGTGGATCATCATCGGCCATACTTTCCACCATTACTAGACACATCCATCATTATAGAACAACTCTCCTCTCACATAGTTAAATCGAGACTCCATGGAACAATATGCAACTAATCGAGTCATCGACATATAGCTTAATAACACTTGGAAAAAATAGATCCAACTATATCAAGTTGTTAAAGCATGATCACTCCTTCACCAAGGCAAGTTGTTCACCAAGGACTACCTTCAACAAAAATTTCCCCGGCTCATGGAGGCTCTTCATGCAATGAAGACCATTGCTTCTTAAGGAGGCAGGATTGATCTAGGTGGATATTGGTGGCCACTGGCCTATTTCACCTAAATAATTTCATTAATTTTCTTATTTACTATTTTTAGCAATTTTCAAGTCGAGAAATTCCAGAGCAATTTTGACCTCCTAAACGTCATTTTTTGAGGTCCATTGCAGTCTCATAGCTAGAAGGAGGGGAATATGGCATAATCTATATTCCTCGGATTTGTTTTTCTAAAGATGTATCATAAGGGTGAAATGGAGATAATATGACCAAGTTACAACCCCGAGAAGTTGGTTGCCAAACTAACCCCAATGGGGCCCATAAAGTATTGGTGTTACATCTACTCACGTGAGGGTTTTAGTTGTTTAGGGTTTTATCTTATTTTTAAATAATAAAAATTCCCTTGAACCTCATTGTAACACAGTTTAGGGGAATTTAACCACCACATATCTTCTCATAGATAAGCTAACATTGCAAGAGCTAGTTCATTTCAATTATCTCTATAAGCATTTTAAATATTTGATATTAATTAAATGAAATATTATTTTTGTTGCATATTTGTATTTATGATTATATGTGTATTATGTTTCATTCCTTATTAAATTCGGATCATATGGTTCAGTTAATTCAAGTTGAGGGCCTAACTTGAGTCATGTAGAGTGTTTCCTACTTTATGGTAGACCAGATTGAGTTCATGACTTTGAGTTGTAATTAATTAATTCAACAAAATTGATTTAAAGTGAGTTAAACTGATTCCAATTGTTGGAAGAACTAATGTGAGGTCAAGTAGTGGGGTGTGTACTCTATGATCAACCAGTTAGCTCATAAATCAGCCATAAATAACTCATGCATGTGTCATATACGATTTACTTAATTGATATTGGAGTTCAAAGGTACTATACTATCAATTGTATAATCATCCAAATTGTATAGGAGGCGCATGCTGTCAGAGAAATGCCTATGATGGATTGCACAATTAGGGATGAGGAATTTCCCTAATTAATACGGGCTAATTCCTAATTGAACACGTCAAGGAAATAGGGACCTGGGAATGTATAAAGTTGGTCAAGTATTGGCTAAGGCTTGTATAGGAAGCAATGAGATAGATAGAGATAGTGCAGAGGTTTCTCAGGCTTGAGAAAAGCATTGTAATCTTCTCATATTTTCTAAATAATGAAATATACAAATAGTAGGGGTTTTTAACTATGTCATTCCTGAGGAAATCATTGAGTAATGTGTTTATTGAATTTTTTCTCTTGCATGCTTTGTGATTTTTTGATCGTTTAAGTGTGTCCAATTATGAGTAGGCTAGATTCAAGTATATTGTTTTAGTCAATCAAAATTTGTAGTTTTAATCTAAAAGGAATTTTTAAATGGTATGAGAGCTAAAATCACTATAAAATAGAATAATATGAAGTTATCTTTGTTGGAGGAACAATTTTTGCAGATCTATTCTTCAGAGCTAGCGGCAGGATCATGATGGCGTTCTATGGTTTAGGGATGGAGTATGACCTTGAGGGTAGCCTAAATTATATTTCTTGGAAGAAATGGATGGAAGAAGTAATGAAAGATAATGTGTTGTAGGAACACGTTGATATAAATTTTCCAAAACCAACACTTGTTGACGCATAAAGTCTAGCATAATGGAAGAAGAATATAGCGAAGAAAAGAAGTATCCTATTCGAAGGATTTCGAGATAATATTTTCATGAACCTCCATGGGAAGGAGTCTCCATATGCAATTTGGAAAGCCTAGAAAAACTTAATTTAGAATAACATTTACCATAGGGAGTTGGCACTGAACGATAAGCTTCAAAAAATAATTATGGAAAAGGGCAACATAATACCACAGTACTTGAGAAAATCCACCCAATGTTGGGATGAGCTTGGGAGTGTTGGTGTTACAGTTTACTAAATATGATATAGTCAACATAACACTTCAAGTCCTTCCCAAGGGTTGGCATAGCTACCAGGATCTGGTAAATGGGAGGGAGATGATACGAGGGTGGGAGCATTTGCAGTTTGACTTGGTTCAAGAAGAGATAAGGTGAAACACCATATATGGAAAATCATCAAAGCATGATGACGAGGAGAAATGTGTCATAGATAGAAAGGAAAAGAAATGGAAAGGGAAGAAATCCCAATACAAAGGATATTCTTGGAAGATTAAATGTTTTCACTGTTATGAGTTGGGACATTATGCAACAAAGTGTGTGCACAAGAAGGTCGACAAGAAGCCTTGAGGAGGAGTGATTGCTAAGGCTATAGCTTCACAATTTGAGTTGGATTTCACCCTCATTTCATGCATGGTGACATCAGTGATGGGTATTTTGTGGTATCTAGAGAGTGGAGACTCATTCCATATGAATCGAAATACATAATTTTTTAATGACTTGGAGGACAAGGACCTCCAATTGCACATTGAGATGGGAGATGAAGGAAGGTATAGTGAAACTGAAATCAATATTGATACTTTTGAGACTGATTCTATTTCTCCTCTCACATTAAAAGATGTCATGTATCTTCTAGATCTGAAGAATAATATCTTTTCAGTTTCTATGTTGGAAGATCATGGGAAAAATGTGATTTTTAGCAAAGGAAAGGCTTTGCTGCATCACATAACCACAGGAAAAGTGAAGAGGATCATGGTTCAGGTGAAGAACCTCTACAAATTAGATGTATAATTTTTTGCTTCTTTGAGCATGAAAACAAAGAAGGTGTGGAGGTGAGACATTGGTGAATTATGGCATAGGAGACTCGGAAATTTGCACAATGGAACTTTGAATATCATGAAACATATTTCTACAACACTTCTTAAGGGTGCACTAGAGCACGGTGTACATTTTGGAAGTACACCAAAGCCACCTTTGATGCTAAGGGCATTCAACTGCACATGATCCTTGAAATATTTCAATTAGATGTGCATGGACCATTATCGACAACCTCCGTGACCAAGTACATGTATTACTTGATATTTGTGTATTATTTCTCACGTAAATGTTGGATATTCTTCATGTAGAAGAAAGGCTAGACATTCTCAACTTTTTTTTAATTTAAAGCACTTGTTGAGAAAGACACCAACAGGAATGTGAAGGCCCTGAGGAGTGATAACAATGTAGAATATGTGCCAAATGAGTTCAAGAAATTATGTGCATCAGAAGACATTCAACAAGAGTTAATAACACCCCATAACCCACAACATAATGGGGTTGCTAGAACAAAGAACATTAGTATTGTGGGAGCTGCACAAATGACGTTGCCTGATCAAGACCTACTTTTTCACTTGTGGGATGAAGCATGAAACACAACGGTATATGGGTAGAACATGAACCCTGATCTGATTCTTAAGCCACAAGAAAAAGAGCATGATTTCGTTCAGGCTCTTTGGTTCATCATTTTACCGTCAAGCTTCCATGGATGCAAGGAAAAAGGTTGAGCCAACAGCTAAGTTGGGAATATTTCTCGGTACATTGATACACCTGACAACTATCTAGTGTACTTTCCATATCCAAGGATGACAATTATTCGTAGAGTTCTGAAGTTTGATGAAGAGAAGGCCATGAGATATTCATTTGAGAAGGAGCTTCAATTGCATGCATATGAGGATATTTCAGCTCAAAAGGAAGAACTTGAGGATGTTGTGGATCATCAACAACAAGAAGAGCATATATTGGAAGCATCCACTTATGCAAAGACATATATAGATGGAAGGAAGTGCACCAATGAGGCTGACATATTGACGCATGAAGCTAGAGAGAATGTGGGAGCACCCACATCAAAATGTAAAGAGAAGAGGTCAGTAGATCGGTACACTCACTACATTGCTTTGATGAGAGATAGTGTAGAGACTGAGTCATCCTCATTTGAGGAATCAATGCAACGACTATTATGATTTTATGCCGTGGTAGAGTTATATGACTCCATTATCAAGAATAATGCTTGGAAATTGGTCCCAAGGCCAAAGGATAATTCAGTGGTAGGTTCCACATGGATCTACAAGGTGAAGAAAGAAGCATATGGGAGTGTCGAGAAACACAAGGAAATACTTTTGGCAAAGTGGTTCTCTCAAGTGGAGGGAATTTATTACGAGGAGACATCTTCTTGAGTAGAAAGGCACTCTTCAATGAGTTCAATTCTATCAATTTCATCACAAATGGGTTGGAAGTTACATGAGAAGGATGTGAAGACAACTTTCCTCAACGGAGTGATTGAGGAAGAGGTGTACATAGAGCATCTCGAAGGATATCAAACCTTCGACATAGATTCACATGTGTGTAGACACAAGCCAGCATTGTATCTATTGGAACAAGCACCCCGTGATTGGTACACGAGGATCGAAATCTATTTCACCTAGTTTGGCTTCACCAAAAGTGAATTAGATGAAAACATTTACCATATTTATTGCTTATTTCACTATATGTCAATTATTTAATTCTAACACATGATGAGAAGCTGATAAAATATTCGAAAGAGGATTTGGGAAAATAATTCAATATGAAAGACATGGGGTTCATGCACTATTTCCTTGGTTTGGAAATTTGTCAAGAAGATGGGGAACTTTTTCTCTCTAATGGAAGGTATGCAAACAAGATACAAAGGAAGTTTCACATGGAGAGGAGAATACTCAAGGATACTCCTCTAGCACAGAATTAGAGGAAGGAATATGCTACTTCATGTGAAATTTTAGAAGCTACCATTTACAGGAATCTTGTGGGTTCACTTATCTACTTGATGAATAGGTGATCGTACATGTGTTATGTAGTTAATGATCTTAGACAAGAAATGGTTAAGCTAAGCATACTCTATTGGAAGGGAGAAAAACATGTGTTGAGATACCTGAGAGGCACCGCTCAGTTTCATATTTGGTACACACACACAAAGGAAGTGAAGTTGCATGGCTTCACATATGCATATTCAGTTCTTGGTACAACATGAAGCAGATATGAGTCTTATTGAGTTCAACAGAAGAATAGTACATGGTTTCTAGTCAAGGCACTTGTGAGGCTATCAAGATGAGGTAGATCCTTGTTGGGTTATTTGGACAACACATGAATCCTATAATCATTTAATATGACAATCAAAATTGTATCAAATTCTATATGAATCTAATTTTTCATGATAAGTATAAGAATATTGACATCTAGTACCCCCATTTTACATGTTATGTGCAGAGGGAGATAATGTAACTAGAGTGCATTACTATGGTGGAACGGGATGCAAATATCTTGATTAAGGCCGTGTCAAGAGGAAAATTCGAGTTCCATAGAGGGAGGATTGGGGTATCTAATAGTCCCTTTCTTTCTAAGAGAAAGTATTGAAAATGACAGCAAGAAAGGTTCTAATTTAACTTCCATTGAATTAAATTAGAACAAAATTCTAATTCCACATCAGAAGACAACTTGAATGACTTAACTAAGTTGAATTGACTCACTTGATTCAATTAATTAATTTAAGTTGAGGGACGTGAGTCATGTAGAGTGTCTCCTACTTTATAGGAACTTGGGTTGACTTTATTTTGAGTTTCAATTAACTAATTGAGTAGAACTAAGTTAAAGTAAGTTTATCTAGTTCCAAATGTGGGAGGAACTAGTGCAGTGTGTACTCTTTGATCAACAAATTAACTCATAAATCATCCATAAATAAGTCATGCATGTGTGATCTATGAGTGACCTAGTTGATATTGGAGTTCAAGGGTAGTGTAATATTAGTTTTATAATCATCCAAGTTGTGGAGGTAGTGCATGGAGTGAGAGGAAGGCTTATGATGGATTGCGTAGTTAAGGAATTTCCCTAATAAATAGGGCCTAATTCCTAGTTAAACAATGAAAGGAAATAGGGACTTGGGAAATGAGATAGATAGAGATAGTGTCAAGGTTTCTTGGTCTTGAGCAAAGCATTGTAATCTTCTCATATTTTCTCACTAATTCAATATACATATAGTAGGGGCTTTTAGATATGGCTTTCCCCATTGTGTAATGTGTTGATTTAATTATTTCTCTTGTATGCTTTGTGATTTCACCATGGTTTAATTGTTTTCACTCATCAGTAAAGTAGATTCAAGTCTATTATTTTAGTAAATTACAATGAGAAAATATAAAAAGAATTTCTACAAAGTATGTGAGGAAATATTACAATATCTATCTAGTAAAAGTACATTATAATAAATCCTCAGTGTAAAAACAAATAAATATATCCATGAATGTGTTATTGAAACTTCTAGGAATGATTTTTCGCCACCTAGTAAAGAGTATGAGGGGGATAAATATATGTTGTCAACACAAAATCAAACATCTATGTTACTAGTAGCTTTCCTTGGTTTCTATTTTGGAAAGATAAAGAGAAGTTTAAGTTTGCTAACTTGAACCCTTTTTGTAATCTCTATCAATCCTCATTTGTGTTATAGGAGTTGTTTAGGGTCACCATACTAACTATACAGATAAAAAAAGTTATTACATTTTTAGGAAAAAATAAATAAATATTTATAAGATATAGTGAAAATTTTGTAATTTTTAATTGAAGATATCAATTTGAAAAAGTCTTTGACAAAACAATCTTAAGATTAATTTTAATATATAGAAAAATTAAAGTTTTCCTTTATTATTTTACTAATACATGTACTAGGTAAAATATTTAATAATAAAATAGACTTCATGCTGAACATTTCAAAAAAATATAATGTTAAGAAAAAATAAATATAAGGTAGTAGAAAAGCATAATACAAAGCCCTGTACAGAAAAGGACTTGCTTAACCATCAAACATAAATTAAAGCCTTTACCTATACAAGAAACTACTAACACTGAAATAAAGAAAATTGAATATTTCGCACTACACGACATAAAATAGTAGTTATATTTTATAACTAGTATAACGAAAATTATATTAACAATATAACGGAGGGTTCGAGATCAATGATTTTAACAGAATTTCAGATCCCAACTGAATAAAGGGAAAAACCCTATACGAACACAGATCTAAAGGTGTTTCAGATCCGAAGCCAACTGTGGAGAGCAGATCCCAACTAAATAAATGGAAAAACCCTATACTAACACAGATCTAAAGGTGTTTCAGATCCGAAGCCAACCGTGAAGAGCAGATCCCAAACCATTCATGACCTAGGTTGAAACAGAAAGCGGCTCATCCCATCTCACGGTAGTAGCCGCCTCTTGGCAAAACGCGTCGTGGCTACGAACGCATCAGTCAAAACAAACAAAAAAATATCCGTTGCTCTTAGCATTATGTTGCCCTATGTGGATATGGCACCAGGGCTTAATTTACACCTAGATTTTGAAGCCTACTTTGTCGTTTTTGGTTGGTTTCATTTTTGTAGAGTTGTGTTTTAGGGAGGGAAATCTCACCAAGGCTCAATGAACATGATAACTTATTTTAGGATTTTCACATTATCTTAAGAGAAATACACGGTTGAGAATGCTAAATTTGTAAATTTAGCTAGGGCATTTAACTCCCATTATAATTACTTGTTAAATTTACAAATAATCAAAATCACTGTAATGACACATTATTTTAATATTAATGATACAAGGGATAAAAACATACCTGCACTTAAGTTGTTTGATAATGGTTGTCCTTGCAAATGCACTCCCTTAAGCGAGGCTTGCAAATGCACTCACTTAAGCCAGACTTGCAAATGCACTCTTTTCAGCAGAGTCTAGTTGCATTTCCTCAAACCAAATGCAGTGCCCAAATGAAATGTCTCTCTTAATCTTGTGCTTTTATAGTGACTGCTTTATAGCATTACACTGAGCTAAATCTCTAACCCTAATCTTAATCGCAAAGTGATTAGTGGGAGATGGATTAATTGAGTGGGCCTAATGGTTAAGATCATATGTTTCCTCCTAAGGTCACAAGTTCAAAAACTATACGGGGGCAGAGTATGTATGTCTTAGTAGATTTAGGAGTCAAATAGCTGAGGTGGATACCTCGTCCCCTTGTCCCATAAACAAGGGGGGTCCAATACATCTATTTGGTGTCTCCCTTGGGGGTGACCTTAAAATTGGAAAATAATAATAATAAATTGATGTGCTATTTTTCCAAAGTTATAATTAAGCTAAGTTACATCAAAAAAGTGAAGTTGTAGGAAATTTAATGAATTAAGATGACTTTTGCTAATCCACTAACCATAAAATGCTACATTTTGTCACAATCTTTAGGATTAGGATATGAAATATGTAAAAAAAATTGTGTAGGACTTTGGAGGTGTAGTCTAAGTTATAGAAGAAATAACAATTTTAAGAAAGAATGCGACTATTTGTTGTTTAGAATGCATTTTTGAATTCATAAATAGATTTAGCACCATAAAAAAACCCTTAAGACTAAAGTTTTAAAAAATGTATGTCGGATTTTGATTAAAATTAACTAGAAAAAATGCCAAAATACCATTTATGGTGTAAGTTAGACTACGTCTTACTTAAAGACACTCCACCCATCATAAAGAGTGTAAAAGCCCATTAGTAATGAGACCATATAGACTAGATTAATAGTACACTTACAGTGATATAAAATATTAAATCAACCATGAACTAGACTTTATTATATAAAAATGGTTAACATAAGTGATCAAGTAAATGATAAATAAAGTAAACAAACTAAAAGTTAAATAAAGTAAACCAATTAAAAGTTAAAATAATGCAAAATTGAGAAAAAGAAGGAAAAAGTAAGGGTTAGAGAAATATGAAACAAATTTATTTAATATTATATGGTTAATATATTACAATTTTAAAAATAATATTGTGATATTAAATATACTAGCAATTGCACCTGTGGCGCAAAGGAACGCCGAAAGGAGAGGAATGGTGTATCTTCGGTTTCACCGCCAGGCGAAACGTTTTTGCGGGGGCAGTTTGTGCCATAAGTATAAAGATCTGTGAGAGGGGAGTTGAATTAGATTATATGTCAGTTTTGAAATGGAGCTGGTGAAGGAGTTAACTGTTAATGAGATATCTGTGCATTTGTTTAACCCACAGCAATATTAAAACGGAAAATGATTTGAAAGGAAATTATAGGGAAAGAAATGAACTGTCGGAAAAAAACATGAGCAGGCTATGAATGCAAATGTGCTCAATCCAAATGGAAATGAAAGAAAATAAATAAACGGCGATAAAAGGAAAGAAATCTCCTTAGGATAGATATGGTAGATTCGATTCAATGCAATGTTTTGTTATCTTAACAGAATCATCAAACATGGAGAGAGACCTGTTGGTGGATTGGAGGAGTCTGCATTGAGCTACATGGAGAGACACCTGTTGGTGGATTGAGCTACATGGTTTGAGCAGTGTGGAAAACATTTCTGAAGATGTTCTGAGCAAGAGTTGAAGCTTTGAAAATGATATAACAAGAAGGAGCTGAAACCATAACAAGAACGGTAGAAGTGATAAGACCATATCTGAAAACATATTTTTCAAATACTTAATTTGAATTTTAAATATTTATATTTATTTTAATAAAAATATTAATTTTTAATTTAATAAGATTAGGTTGTAATTTATGTAATTTTTTTTTTTCATTTTATTTATTTATTTATTAATCTTTGTTCTATTTTGTTTCTATTGATTGATTTATTTATTTATTGTATTCTTATTTTTGCAATTAAGATTTTTTTTTATCTATTTTATTTTTAATTTTAATCATATCTTTATTTTTATTTTATTTCTATTTATTTATTCATATTTTATTTATTTATTTAATTATTATTATTATTATGATTTTTTTTTTTCTCTCTTTTTTTTGGTTTGGAAATACACGAGAGTGATTTGCGGAGCGTGGTCAAGAACTAGGGGAAGAGTAGAAATATTTCATTTCCCAAAAAATAAGATTCGAGGTTTAATTGAGTTTGGCCACTCGTAGGTAAGGCTGAAGTATTGACATAAAATTATTTAGAAGACTCTACGAGTAAAAGATTATTTTAAAAGACAAATTGTGACATTGACATCATACAATTCTCCACGTGGACACGAATGACTTGCCTGTCAGAGCCACATATCTCATATCTTTGCTGAACAAAAGGAATTGTAAATCTGATCTATATTTGGCTTGTCTTCTATTGATCTATTATTGTGTTCAATCAGCATTTAACTTTCATGTTTATGTGATTGCTATTTTGTATCGGGCCTAAGAAATATTGAAGTAAAATTGCATCAAGCATAGAACACCATGGTTATCTAAATTTAACAAGTTGGCAGAGGTGCCCTAGCTCTGGGGTAGGGCATCCTGTAGGTCCCTAGCTCTGCCCACTACATCCTGCAGCATAGTGGGCCTGTTGGACCTCACCAACCCCCGTAATAGCTCTGCTAGCCCCTCTATGAACATGTAAATCCTCTTGGACTCTGATAAGTCTAGCACCATCACATATAGTCTCAGAAACTCTGAGATGTATACTTCTGCACTCCCAGACTGCTTGAGCCTAGTCAACTTCTCAAAATACTCCTCAGGGTCCTTCCTCTCAAACCGCTATAGCACCCTCCTGGTAAACTCATCATAAGTTGTGACCCCTACGTGCCCTAGTGTGGCTAGCCCATGGAACCACCAATCATGAGCTTCCCCTTCCAAATGCAAAGTGGCAATCTTGATTGCCTCTCCTTCAATCATCTGGTTTAGCTAGAAATAGGCATCCAGCTTCTCAATCCATGCCTTAGTCGAGCTCTTAGAGGAGCCATCAAAAGTAGGGAGAAAACGCCTCCCCATTGTGCGCTGCAAATTTGTTCCCTGCGTATAGCCTCCACCGCTCTATCCCCTGCGTTTATTATTGCCCTTCAATCGACAAAAATCCTTGAAAGTAATGGCCCTCCCAAACTTTGAGCCATAGGACTGGTACTACAGGAAATACTCCCCATTATGTGCTTCCTCCGGCGCCCGCTGCCCTCCCGTTCCAGAAACTAGGAACGTGGGAATGGTAGACCGAGGGGGTGTGTATGGTACAATAGGCATGTTGAGGTTGAGTTTTGCATGGTGTTGCGAAGTGCCAAATTCTCTCCCACCTGGAAATCCCCTTGGATTCCCTTACCCTTGTTGCCATTGTTATTACGATGATCCATCTCCTCAATGTTTTTCGATAGGTCCTGCACTACCTTCAGTAGGAGGTGAGCAAACTCTTCATCCTTGCTCTTTTTCTCTCCCTCATTTCCCCCCATGTTTGTTTCCACAACCCAGTTCAATGGTCACAGGATTTGGGGTGATCTCTAACTGTCTTTCCCTACTCCTGTACCTCTGCCTCTGGTATGTCAAGTTATGCTTGTCTTCCGGTGTCATAAACAGGCTGAGCCAAGTCTATGAGCTCTGTTACCATTGCAACACCCCTAAGGAGATTTTATAGTAAATAACAAGCAAGCATAGACATAAAAATGAACAGAAATACAAACACGCAATTAGAACGTCATTGATCACCAAAAACTACGTTGTTAAGCCATTTTATTAATATGAAAGGATGTACAATATAGGTGTTGGAAGGAATGCACCTGAGCTTGCTTAAGACAAGCTAGAGAAGCCCACAAATGAAGTGTCAAACACCCTCTATCTCTTTGCTTTGCGTGGTTGTAGCTTTGCACTAGAAATGCCCAAAAATGGTGTTGCTACCTGAAATGATCTACTGTTAGGGCCTGCTACGTTGCTTTTAAAGTTCTGGGAAATTAATCCTGGCCTCTCCTCAATAAACCCAAAATAACCCGCGAAGGGTTTGGCCAAAGCTCGACCCAAAAAAATTGGCCCTCTTGGGCTTGGATGGCTCTACTGCTAGGAAAATCGATCCTCCTAAAGAAACTGTTGTTGAATGCCACCTAAATGCTTGCAATCCCTGTTAGAAGGCTCCCCAAGGGCCAAGCCTTCCCTCCAAGTTTCATCCACAAGCTCAACTCACTCCTCAACCTCTCGGAGCAACTCCCACTAGGACTGTGCAACCTCTGCGTTGTTGTAGCTTCCTCTGCGTTGTGGTATGGCCTCACTACTATTGAACTGAACCAGAACTAGGTGGAACTCCCTCCTTGGGCTGGCACTCGAAGTCCACAGAAGCAAGGACTGGGATCTTCGCTTGAAAACACCCGTGGGCTGAATAGCACATGCAAAGTTGCCTCACCGCTCAAGCGTGCTATGTCAAGAGAAAATTTCTGAAATGATAAATGAATGACCAAAATGAGCCTCCATGCCTCTTTTGTGCAAAGCATCCCCAACGTTCCTATGGAACCCACTCGTGCCTCTTGCCAAACTCCGCTCCAATGGCTGCATGGTCCCTTTGTGGATCGCAATTTGCTCCAAGTGGCCCCCATCTTCCACTATACCGCAAGTTTTGCCTCTGGGCTAATGTTTTGGGGTGTACTAATGCCTAAGCCTAATCTGGGGTCCCCATACCCACTCTTCCTAAGTCAAAAATCGTAATAGTGACAAAAGTGGGAAAAACTAATATTT
This sequence comes from Pinus albicaulis, assembly GCA_034641835.2. NCBI lineage: Eukaryota > Viridiplantae > Streptophyta > Pinopsida > Pinales > Pinaceae > Pinus > Pinus albicaulis. The sequence continues at coordinate 17,997 of JAXQQM020074913.1, read as the reverse complement.
CTACTTAGCAGAATTGCTAAGCAGGAATCAATAGCAGTAATTTGATTGGTGGTTTCAGTTTTAGCGATCTATAGTTTTAGGTTTAGTTTCTAATGTGCAGAATCTGCTTACAATGGTATGCTTTTTGACAAACAATTCCAGCATAAATGATACATAGTGTAATTTGGAAGTCTATTTTGCTAGAATAGAACAATTCTCCACTTCAACATTCTTTTATGAATATGTGTGGAAGTAGATTTTATTTAAGGGTTTGCCAGAAGAAATACTTATGCAAAACAGGAAAATATCAAGTGGAACCACTTATTAGATTATGAGAATATTGGGTTTCACTGTAGCCTCTGTCATAAATACAGTCACATGGTATCATCATGCAGAAATTGACAGAACTAATAACTGCCAAAGTTAAAAGGAGACAGAAACTGGAGCAATCATATTACTCAAGTTCACAAAAGAAAAAGGCAAGTGTGGAGGTTTCAAATAGTTTTTTCTGAAAAGAAGAACCTGGTGAAGACATCCTGGGAACCCATGTGGATGCAGATTAACCAGAGACAGTCAATAATGAAGCTCAGGAATATATATATATATACATATAGATCCACTGTCCTTTTAAGTGTGAAGGTGAAAACTTTAAGGCTGTTCAAAATAAGCACATGAACAAAGAGGAAGATTATATAGTTTCATCATGCATAAAATTGATGGAATTAGTAACTGCCAAAGTCAAATGAAGATGGAAATTGAAGCGCCAGATTAGTCAAGTTCACAAAAGAAAAAGGCAAGCATGCAGGCTTCAGATGAATTTTGCTAAATAGAAGAAGCTAGCCAAGGCATCCAAGGAACCTATGAGGATGCAGATTCAGCAACAATAGTAAATAATGAAGCTGTGGAATATAATGTATATACAATACATACATTTTTTTAAATGGGAACTCATCTTTTAACTGACAGTAAACTTAGAAAGAAGCTCAACCCACCCTCATTTAAACAATGAATCAGTTTTGCTGATAGCTTGCCAGCACCATACAATAATCTGTCTGAAGGTTACATCAACAATATTCAATATAATTATAATAAAATATCCACGTACGGCAAACCCCACACAGGGGATGAGCATGCCCGCCAGGATTTGAACATGGGTCATTGTCATGACAACCACTCCAAGTTGCCGCTAGGCCATACCTTGATGGAAATATATAGTATATACTCATACACACATACATACATATATGAAGCAATAAGATTACTCAGGTTCACAAAAGAAAGAGGCAAGTACAGAAGTTTCAGATGAATTTAGCTTAAAAGAAGAAGCTGGTCAAGACATCAAAAGAACCTTTGAAGATGCAGATTCAGCAGAGCTAGTCAATAATGAAGCTCAGGAAAATAATATATGTTGCACTTATAATTTTGGAAAGAATATCGCCAAGCATCCTGAAAGAATCATATCAAAAATATTGGGGAAAATCTGACAAAATATCGGAAAGAGTAAACTTGGGCCTGAAAAACTCTGAAATATTGGCAACCTGCAAATCTCAGGAAAATTCAGAAAATCATGAGAAATAGGAGATATGTGCAACTATATATAAAGCAATCAGATTACTCAGGTTTAGAAAAGAATAAGGCAAGAATGGACGCAGATTCAGTTGAGCTAGTCAATAATAAAGCTGAAGAAAATACATATGAGAGGGATAGAGTTAAGGTGAAAACCCTAAGGCTGCAGGAAAAGAACATAAGAGGAAGAAGATTGAGCTCTCCCTGAATTGATGGCACCAGCAATTCTAAGCTATCATTGGAGCAGTTGAGATTGGAAGGTACTTGTAAAAGGACAAATTGACTACAGTGTCTTCGTCCAGCAAGAAGAATGGAAAAAGGCAACTAGTTAGAAGGATGACCATGGTTGATTTAGTCTTGAATCTTGGCCAATGGTCAAATGCACAATAAACATATTTCTTATAATTTTTTATGATTTCCATAAAAGTTCTTTTTTCTTTAAAATAAAGGGCATGTTCCAAAGATAACTACCCTACAAGTTCAAATATCACATGCGGGCACTTACAGCATTTTGTCAATGGTGGCATAGCTCATTCAAAGTAATGAAAAACAAAGAGGGGAGGAATATACAGAGAATAAGACAAGGTTGCTGAAAAGTAAGCAGACAAAGAGACTGTAAAGAAGGGCGTGAATCCACCAAATGATGGAACAAAGGAGGGTGCCACACAAGACAGTTGAGACTCAAAGATATCATCAAAATCAATCGTATGAAATTTCTCATAGATAAATCGCAAAAGACAATTTTACCTTCAATGCAGAGAAACCTGCCCATGCAGGTCATAATGAAATAAAATTTTGATATAAAGATGTGCAGAAAGAAATATCCTGATAAAATGTCCAATTAAAGACTGAGCTCTACATTCTCAGACTAATTAGTATGAAAAACCAAGCCCTTCAATAACAATAAGAACTCAACCACAATTATGGCAGAAATTTAGAATTTTGGATAACCACCCTCCATGTTACTGCTGATTAAATATGGGCTCAGGCACATGGTGCACACAAGTACTGTCTCCAGTGTGCAAGCAATGCCTTTGGAAAAATCTATAACAACATTGAAGCAACAAGAAGACGGTGAATATCAGAATCGCCTATCCATGAGATAGTTGTTTTGACCTGTGCGCTTAAATTGAAAGAGACAATGAAAACGAAACAACATTTGAATTCAGATGGTGGCAAAATGAGAATAACACCTTTCAGTCAAAGACGTTGTAACAAAGGAGTGCACAAAGGAGAGGAGTTTCTGCTTATATAATACGTTACACATCAAGCAAAACTGCCAGCCTCTAGAAACAGCAGCAAATGTTACAGTTGTGGCAAACACCACTGATAGAGATTAACAAATAGTTGTACAGTAGTTTGCTCTTTCCCTGAGGTCAAATCCCACACCAGGGAATTATTGTATGCATACAAGAGGAGAATGAATGCACCATTGTGTGCACATCAAGGCCAACAACTTTCATTGATTTTGACACATATTCAATCGATCTCCAGTCTCTCAATCTAACAGTTTTGCTTAAGGCTGAAGCTTACACCACTAGAAACAGAACATCAAGGATTGGTATCCACCTTCCAAAATACAGAGAAGCAAGCATCCTCTAAGGTGACCATAATTGAATACCATTCTGGACAATTTTCTGAAAGCCGTGTTTGAACTCAGTCATAATGAATTTTCAAAGCAGTGAGTACCTTGGGAATTTGCAGTCCAATGGGAAAGACAAAAAAAAACCTAACAATTTCTGTTATAGAAAAGAGAGAGAAGATGGATGGGGTTATCACTAGGAATGCAGTCCCTTCATGTCACTCCAGAGACTCCAAATTCTGTCGACTCAAGCAACATCTAGAAAGCCAAAGAGATTTCTGGCTTGCCCTCTTGAGAATATATAAGGAGAAAATGAAGATGGTATTCTTGTTCTGGACAGAGGTTCAGCTGCGTATTTTCAATTTTGGAAACCAAAGAGGCGACAAGATTTTGCTGTAGATCTGGAAAACAGAGCATTTCCTTTGTTTATCCAGGGTCCAAATGTGATTATACAAAGTTTTATGGTATTGCTCAGCAATGTTGCATGCCCAAGGGATCTAACCACTTTTGATTGCAATTTGGTGTTAAGACAGAATAGAGATGAACAGACTATGTATGGCCAACAATAATGAAGGTCGGTTTAAAAGCTACTTACTCCTACTCCTCCGATGGGACTGATTCTGGTGACACCTACAAACAATTGTCGAATTGGTATTGAATTTAGATTCTAAACCCCACTTACCTGCAATTGTTAAGGCTGATAAGTTACGGTGTTAATTTATTTTTTAGACCATTTGCTCTGCTCATTAGCTTGGATCACGACAAAAGTAAAAGGGATGCAAGAAAACCAAAATGAAAGTAAGACTACTGCAAATTACATATGGCCAACAAAAGCCAGAACCTTATTACCCTAAAATAGCCTGATCTGGGTACATTAAAAAGTCAAACAACACAAAATAACAAGACCATTGTCTCTGTTTAACAAGCATTTTGATGGCAGCTTAAGCAACTTGTCTACGGTAATCATATGACTAGGATTAATTACAGGGAAGTGAAAAACCGTATAATTAATACGGTGCTTCTAAAACACAGATTTTTACAACTCATGTGCAGTACCAATTCAGTGGCTTTATTTGTGAAAGCTTCTCTATATGCTCTTACAATACATCGATAAAATCGTTCAAAAGAAGCAAGGCTCTAGAAAATAAACCTGATAATCTCTACTAAAACCATTCATATTGTCCAGATATCAAATTTGCCAAAAATGTGAAGAACATGATCCAAAAAACATTCCAACATTGCTACCTTTGTTTCACGGACAGCTAATGAGAAGAGCCCCTCACCCAAAGGGGGATATGTGACTACGTTACCAGAAGCGGGGGAAGGGAAGGGAAGCAGGAACAGAGTGAGAAGCAGAGCTAGAGGGTTTGAGGAGATAAAGAAACAAAAACCCCGCCTTCCCTGGTGTATTTTAACATGCAAAATTTATTAGTAATGCACTAATTTAGTGTCAAGACGGGAACGGGTACAAGAACAGAAACGAAATGAAAAACAGGTCCCCTGGTCATAGGAATGTAAGATAAAACCTACGACAAGTGGAATAGGCGCACATAAAGTCAAGATGTGCATTTGAGTCCACAGTTTTATAGCCAATAAGAAATCACTGTATAGATACTTAAAAAAAAGATGGTCACAAGGAAAAAAAGATAACCTGTTACCCCTGATTTTGAACCAGGCCTCTGCACACTGCTTGTGAGCAGCAGCCAGATCATCCTTGCAGGAACAACCCAACACAATAGATGCCCCTGCCTCTTGGTTGGTCTCCAGAGTAAGATGGCATATTCTACACTCCTTCTCAGACCGGGTCTCAATTCTATCTAATTGCCTCCCTTGATCAGAAGGCGCATTCCCTTCTGGCGCCTTCACCTCGGGGTCAGGACCCTTCTCAAGATCTACATCGGAACTATCGGACAGAGAACGCCTTGCGAGATCTGACATTCCTGCAATATCAGGATCGGAAGCATTAGAATAATCATATTCATCATCATAAGTTCCTCCATTTGAAGTATATTGCGAATGCCATGACTGATCTTCGGCATCGGAATAAGTTGGGCTGTCTGCACTGCCATCCACAGATGGTCTGCATGAGATGGGTTCCTCCTGCTCCTCATATGCTGGAACACCTTTGGGCTTATCTTTAACTGCAGAATTTGAAGACCTCTCCATGCTAACGCGGAATGGGTTATAAACTTCGGCTTACTCATCAATATGACTGAAAAAGCCCCCGCATTTCCCCATTTCTCTTCAAAACTCTTCAATATATATGACAGGATAGTTTTGACAGAGGACCTCTGAGGAGAAAGCAAGTGCGGCGCCGAAGGGGATTCGAACAGCAGACCTCTCTGAACCCGAAAGCAAGTGCGCCGCCGAAGGGGATTCGAACAGCAGACCTCTCTGAACCCTATTTTCAAGCAAATGAAAGGTTGGGGTCTATTGTGATGATAGTGGAGGTGGTGGCTGTATGTGCTCGTCCAGCAATTTGGATATTTCTCGTCGCATGTGCTAATGGCTCTCTTCCAGTTCACGAATTCTATTCAAGAGAACTCCAGAGAGGAACTTTCTTATTCTTCCAAGGTCGCAAAGAAGAGCCACATGGGCGACGAGCCTTCCAACCGGCAAAAACCTGCACAAATAAAATTCCACCGCACATCGTCAAATAAAAGATCGTAAAAACAAACGGCAACAGAGAAAACCGCAACACCACTCAGGCGCCGGTGAGAGCAAAGCACTAAGAAATGCATGAGCTCACTGGCTCAAGGATTTTATGTTAGAAGTTCCCTTCCTATTTGCCCCGAAATAAAGGGCATTCCAAATTTAAACCTAAGGAAACACATACTTTCGACTTAATAATATTAAGTTATTTTAATAATAAATGAATTATCTATATATATATATATATATAGTTTAACTTGACAAAATAGTTTTTTCACGAGAATTAGTCAAAATGAAATAATACAATTTCAATAATAAAGTAATTTTTGAATGCATAAGGGATTTATTACCCTAGGCACAGTTATTAACATTAAACAATTTAAACTCAATTGATGAAAATTAACTACAACAATGGTGGTGAAAAAGGCCATATTGTGCATATATATAGTTATTAAATAATAATATATATAGAGTTGAAAATGTCAATAATAGGAAAATAATGACAGAGTAGGTGGTTTAGTTATATATAAATATAAGATGATATTTTATCTATATTTAATATAAATTAACTTATTTATTTATTCAATGAATATTATAAAGATAATAATTGAAATATTTAGACAAGGGGTAAATGGAATTCAAATTAAGGGTAGGGTTGGGGTGGGGGATGAGAGGAAATGAGGAAATGGGAGTTAAGAAGTAAGGAGATGGGTTAATGGCTTCCAAGAGTGGCTAAGTTTATAATCATCTCTGGTATGGAAATTATTCAGGTTCTTTTCAATTTTTAAGTCTTTTGTGGTGACACTAAAATTATGAAAATGGATAGAGGCTAGGATTTGGGCTTGGTCAAAGAAACTAAGATGCTTTTTGTTATAGATTTTAATTTGATAGGTCATGGAAAAATTGCTCCATTTACCCAACCTTTCTCATCATGAAAGATGCGTACTATTCCCTTCCAAGAACTTAATTTGGTCAAGGAAAAATACTATTTTTAAAGATGGAACCACATGTGAACAAATGTTTAGGGCCACCTAAAGTCATAATTGAGTCTCCAAAAAACCATATAAATCAACATTAAGGAAATATTATCTGGACATCACATCAACTCATATTCTCCTCTCTCTCCTCATGTGATTGGTTCATATGCGTCTAGAATCAGGGATTTTGAGCTTACACATGCGAAGGAAGGAGGATAATTTTAGAATTTCTATCTTGACTTTTGTTTGTGGAATCTTTGACAAAGTTTGACTTGGAATTTTTACTCTCTTTGACTTGCAAAATTTAGATCTTTAGAGGATAATTTTTTATGCGATGGACCTCAGTATTTCTCAGTTATTTCACTAGGGTTGACCATAGGCATGGTTCCACGATTTTTCTCTCCTTCTAATGATTTATTTTTGGGACTATTTTGAATTCAATTTGACCGTAAAAGCATACAAAATATTTTTACCTCTCACCAACGAAGGAGGTCAAATATTTTGAGCTTTGATTTGAGCTTCATCAAAGAAAATAAGATACTTTTTGTTATAGGTGTTAATTTGGTAGCTTAGGGAAACATTAGCTCCTTTAGACAACCTTCCTAATCATGAAAGACCCCTACTAGTCCTTTGAAGAGTTTAATTCGGTTAAGTAAAAATGTTATTTTTAATTATACTCAAGAAGACTTAATATGTCTCCATACTCAAAACTAGCGAGGTCATTGAGAGGATTTCTTGCAAGTGATCGCACAACGTCTCGTAAGAGCTGGCAGTGCCCCCAAAGAGCCGAAGAGAATCAACCAAGGTAAGGATAGAGGGTGTGGCACTTGCCTATACCGTCACCTATAGGGTAAAGAATGCTCGAATTTTGGGCACTAAGAACCACCATCCCATGTGAGTGTTTGAGTCTTGGGCTCCTTGGTAGTGAGCTAACAGTACCGAATATGAGTGGGGTCAGGTAGCCCCAACTGATACTGCACGCACTACGCCTAAGCCTAAACCCCTCTGAATCTGGTCTTTGGCATGCTCGAGTTTTCTTTTGTGTGGGCTGATAGGTGGATTTTAAAGCTCCCTAAAAACACAACTTCTATGTTTCAATGTGAAGTGTGATCAAGGCAGCTTATTGGATGCCTACCCCCTGGATCCTAACTTAATCTATAAATTCTCTTGTGGCCCTTGTGGGGAGAATTTAGTGAGTTAGTTTAAGTTATTTCTAGGTGGCTTTCCTTTCTTAGTGGGAAAATGTGTGTGAGCATATGGTGAACAATCTCATAATTTGAACATATGGATACTGGTGATCTTTTACAAAATTCCCCTAGTTAAACTATGTGACGTTGTTCCTTGCTCAAATAGAAAGCATTTGCGGATAATGGGCTACTTCCAAATCCTCTTAGTTAGTCTATGTGAGTGACTAAAAGGAGATGGCGAATCATGAATGTAGACAATAGAGACAATAGAGATTACTTTCTCTAATTGGTGATTCAATCCTAGTCCCACAATTTCCTAAATGAAAAAATTGAGTTTAAACTAAACAATTTCTACACTAGCTTATGCATGTTTGGTCATGAGCCACTTACTTGGACTAGTTAAGCTAAGTGTGCATACGAGAATGTGAAAAAAACATAAATTGTTTGGAAAGCAATGGTTAACTCGCCCCCTACTTAAACTATGTGAACACTTTTTGCAAAAAACCAAATTAAAAGAAAACTAATTAAATGCCTACGAAAAGAAGTAAAAAATAAGTTCTAAGTAGCTGTGGGGTATCAACATAGGTGTTGGTAGATACATTAGGGGCTTCCAAACATGCTTACAAGCAGAAAAAATGTAGAAAATAGGGGGAAAAAAAATCTCTCTACAATTTGCGTGCAAAAGCCCTTGACAGGTGCGCCTTCCTACACGTAGGTCACTCCTGAACACACGCAATGCGCCTCTGTTTGGAAAAACTGCGTGGAAAAATCCTACAAGTAAAAATATTTAGGAGATGCCCTCTTCAGTCTGTCACCTCAGTGAGTATAGGGATTGAAAGATGGGTCAGAGGACTCTCAGCTCCACTCCAGCATAGACAAGGGGTCTCCTACAAAAGATGGCACAACGACGAAAACTTGAAACACGTTAGTGGAGTCGCCAATCCTGTTGTAGTGGATTCGACACATGGGTGTATAAAATCACACGAGCTTAGAGAGTGTGGTCTACTCTCTAAACTATTGGTAGCAGGCAGTATGTGGGTGGAGCTCAAAAGCATAAAACTTAAATGAAATAATATCCTGAAGTATGCTCTGGTTAAAAAACTAAAACTAAAAACAAAAAATAAGCTATATAGAGAGTTCCAAATAGTAATAATGAAAACGATGGCTCGATGGCCTCTTCTTATTAAATGTTAAAAATAAAAGAAAATCTTACCCACTTTCCAAAAGGCCCCTAGGTAATGGCTCTAGGTCCCGATGCAAGGATGTTTGTTTTTCAAGCTCTGCCTTTGATGCAGTCTAACTCTCTCTCTTTGTCGTGGTGGACTAAGATGTTGGGTGGCCAACTATCGAGTCCTCTCTATCTCCAGCTCCAGGTCACACACAATGCTAGTTTTTCTTGGGAAACTTTGGTCAGCATAACCTTGTGATTACCATTTTTTCATCTCTTGGTGGGTTTATATAGGTGAGCTTCAAATCCTCCTTCCCTCCCTTGGTACATGATGGATGGTGACCCAAGGGAGAGGTGTGATTCCATTTTGTGCTCAATTATTCTTTTGTGTTCTCAAATAATGTCCAAGGAGGTGCTGGTGGCTGTCCTTAGGCGAGTTTCACATAAGGAGTAACTGTCCTTTGGTTGTTGTGATCCGAGAAAGTGACTTTTTTCCATTTCTAGGAATGCGCGCTTATCGGGATAAAGGACACACAAAAGGCACTCTTCCCGAAGGAAAAAGTGCACATTTGAGAATTTATGAGTAGTTAAAATCTAATTTTCTCAAAAAATTTGAGATTTTAAATTCTTATTGATTCCATAATGTATTCCTGTCCTAGAAATCCTTGGGCTCGACATTAATTGATATCATCCTTTGCTGTAATATTTTCTAGTGTTAACACTTGCCCCCTAGTGTGTGAGTTCTAGGAAGAAATGTATAGCTGAAATACATTATAGTTTCTTTTCTGTATCGTATGTAGAGAGAGAGAGAGAGAGATAAAGAGAGAGAGAGAGAGAGAGAGAGAGAGGGCCGCGTGTACTTTTGGAATAGACAACACCTTGCACCGTTTCTGAGATAACCATGGCCTAAGGGACCCCCTGCAAGCAGACAAAATATACAACATATTTACAAACTTTCAATGAGGCGGGCATGTCCCATGCTCGTGATGCTATGGCTAGTTAAACAAAATTGACATATAGATGTGTTGTCTATGCCACTAATATGGTAGTGGTGCTGGTGGTTTTTGATGATGGCTGCTGACGACCTCGGGGGAATTTTTTCTTTGATGATAGGTGGAATGTGGTACCCATATGCGTAATCGTGGTACGGAACATCATTGTGCAATGTATGCATATGTATTGGTTGGGACCTTCCCATGTAAGCATTGTTGTCAGAGACGCTTATAAAGGCACACGTCTTCGACATTTATTTTACTTTGTTCTGGTTTTCTTCTCAATGATCCATACATAGAAATCCTCGTTTTAAAATACGCCTCACCATGGTAGGGAAGAAATGGTAACTAAGGTTAATTCAAACGGTTTTTCATAGAGATGCACTTTTGATGACTTTGCCTTTAATTACAGAAGTTTTTTTATATAATTTTATTGATGAATTATATATGTATCTTTTACTTCTTCTCAATTTACATAATTACCTTCATAATTGTTGAGAACCATAGCTAATAAATAGGTAAAATATATTCAAGTTCTTCGTTTAGGAAGCACTTATCATTTTATTAATTTCCCTTAATTAATAAAATTATTTATTTGATAGGAACTCTTCTTCATGCTTGTAGATGATTCATGGTTCTAATTAAGTACCTCATCTTCCAGAATACGCGTAAATTTATTTTTATGCTTTGGATAGTGTTATAAATTTATCATATAGTTCTCTATATTTTTCTATCCTTATAATTAAATTATTTTCATATTTACGCACAAAAAGGATTTTAGTAATTTCCCTTGAATAAGAAGGTAATTTTATGTTGAAATTACAGTTTTCAATTTCTTAGATTTGATGTGATTAATTTAATTATCCTACTAATTAAATTCCAACCCTTTTCCGTATGGGTTTCTTGTAGAGGTATTGCACCACTCGCAATTTACCACTCGTAAAATTGTGCATTCTTACTCACTGTTGGATTTAGGGGTATTGAAAAAGAAACCCTGATACTACTGGCCCTTTTGGAAATGGCCTACTTACGCAGGTCAAGGTCTCACCCGAAGAAGTATGCAAGGGTGCTCGAACTAGGTTTCCACACCCTGAGAGAGAGAGAGTTACATAAGGGGGATCCCTATGTATCTAACAGACTTGTGCAGGAGGAGCACAACACAGAACCATTTTAACAGTATAACAGCTAAGCATAGATTGTAGGTAACTTGAGAAGAGTATTTTAACCAAAACTACGCATTCATCATTTCGCATCCATGTGCACATGAGTATATCATCAGAATGAAGTAAGGAAACACACTCTTAACACACAAACATAGCCAATAATCATAACACAGGAACACTAAAACATCATCAACAACCTTCTCATTCATTCATATTTATATCCGACTTACAAACTTTATTACCAGCCCACTCACACAGCCAACGAGTCCGCACACAGTAGGACTTGGGGTCTCCATGGACACAGCCAACAAAAGCCCTTATCGAGACAAATAACACAAAAGATCAAAAGTTTGTATCCAATCTTAAATTAATTTTTTCTCATCCTCCTCTAGACTCGATTTATCTATCTATTTATAACATATTAGCCTGCGCTACTCTATTGTATGTAAACCATGGTTTGAAGACTCCTAGTTTACCCTTTGACCCATTACAATTCATCGGGGCTTTGACCCAACCCAAAGCCCCTATGCTAGACCAAGTATTACAAAAATATTACAAAACTAGACCAAAAATGTGGTTAGGGGACGTCGTTCCAACAGTCCCCAAACACAATCTTGTGATTCGTCTGGAGTCACTATGCGAGCGGGGTCTTCATCATTTCCTGGAGCCGCTTGATAGCAGCAGCCAATGGGAGAAGAAAAAAGTTGCTATGTGCAACTACATTCTACACAATATCAACCAGCTTTTGAGAACTCTGTCCTTTAGTCGTGGTAGTGACACCTTCAAATGTCTGATTTAACTGTCACATGACCCCTTCTAAATCCTATGACATCTTGAGAGCTTCATTATCCGAGGGCGTCAAATGGTCACTAAGTACCTGCTTCTCACACCAGAGCCCCACAATTTCAATTATGAGCACGTGCCTAGTCCGAAGGCATGCTAGTTGTTGGGTTGGAACAAGGGTGGTCATAGTGGCTTCAATGTGCTCAAAATATTACTCCTTTTGGTGTAGCTCTTGATTGATTTGGTGAAGGAGGGGGTCACACTGCACTCAGCACCATAATTCCATAATAGTCCCAAATAAAGTGGTGCCCAGACTGATCTCTGCAGTAATAGTGGTTGTCGCTTCCGTGACCAATGCAGCTCGCTGGGCATGCACCTCCACGGGGGTCTCAAGCTATAGCTTGGCCTGCAACGATTCTATATGAAGCTATAAATCGGACTTAAAAACCTGTACCTCAGTCCAAGACACCTTCAAATTAGGAGCGAAGCCTTCAGATTTGCCTTTTAATAATAAATGAATTATATATATATATATATATATATATATATATATATATATAGTTTAACTTGACAAAATAGTTTTCACGGGGAATTAGTCAAATGAAATAATACAATTTCAACATTTTTGTTGTTTAAAGTAATTTTGAATGCATAAGGGATTTATTACGGAGTGTTTGGGGTTCCCATGTTTTGGCCAGATTGGCAAGACCAAAAGATGAGACAACATCAGAACCACTTTGGGGCCCTAGGATCTAGCCCTCCTGGACCCGGAGAGGGATCTCTCCAATAAAACAAAGAATGATATATCTTTGAAGCTCAAATGAGATGTTAGGCTAGTTATGAAGCACGAAGGGGGGTTTTAAATAATTTGGTTGGTTGGTTGTTGGGTTGGTCATGAGATCATGGACTGAGAAAGTAATGGGAGGAAAGGAACAGAGCAGCAAGATGTTTCAGCAAAGAGGATAGGTTAAGAAAGTGCCATCCATTGGGCTATGGAGTCATGAAAGGAAATTACTTGCATCCACTAGCCAAGGCTTCCAAAGGGAAAGTCATCTATACTAAAGGATCTTTTAGATAGATGATGGGATGGAACATTAAGGAAAGAAGGTGGAAGAAGGAGAGACAACCAGATTTCTGTCTATAGATCAGGTCAGAGGTCATTTAACTCCAGACCTGGTTGGACATACTCTAAGGAAGCTCTCAAAGGGACAAAGGGGCTGCTTATAGATCGGACCAGAGGTCATTTAACTCCATGTTTGCTTCAACAACTCCAAGGGAAAAACTGAGATAAATTTGACAAGAAACATCTAAGTAGCAAACCCCCAAGTTCATACATCAGCCAGCAGGCAATAACATCCACTGCGCTGGTTAAACCCCATGAATTTACTCTTATATAACACATGAAGCAGAAAACATTAAAGGTAGGGAGAGCAGAAAACATAGGGCACCTAACGAGGGTGAATCCTACGTTATACTTCTATTGCCTACCAGAAGAACATGAGAAAGTATGAAAATGAAATAAACAGAGTTAGGAAAAAACATCACCAATAGTAATAGACCAGGATCCTGTGAAATATGCTTTGATTAATTGATGCAAAACTAGTCATGTACAATAAGCTCAATGGCTAATACAGTCCAGACTTTCTCCTCCCAGCCTATTACATAAAAACTACTCTGCTACTTTCTCCCAAGACTGTTCTAACAATCAAACATGAATCCCTCTAACAGCAACTGCGCAGCAATGCAACAACAACCTTTACAATTCGTTCTTGGGGATTACTTATAGAAGAAAAGAATAACAGGAGCGGGTGAACAATTAAATGAGCCTCATTAAGACAGTAAGGCGGAAGTGTTCACGCCCATACCACTTAACGGCAATCAGTATTCGCTGTGTGTACTCTGAGACTGGTTCGGAGATCTCTGTCAGGTCGATTTTGACCTCTGGTGTTTCGTGAAGTCCTCTAGCTGTTTGGATTATATGGTGGCCTTCCAAATAAATGAACTGGATGAAGGTCTGCGGCCTCTCCATACCTCTTAACTACAACCTAACAGTCTTTTAAGAAGCTCCTGTCAGCGTCTTAACTTCCCTGGGCTCGAGGGGCATGGAAGGCATTGTGGGAAGGCGTACTTCTGGAGAGAAGTATTCTGCTGAACATTAAACACAGATAAATCTTATTGCATGTGCGTTGGTCTTCAATTGCACCTTAGTCCTTTAAACATGGGATTAACACTTCAAATTTCCAATTACAGGCTCAAATCCCTTAAATCCGTTCCTGCTATCCCGTTTGGCCACTAAATGGCCTCTCTGTGGTATTTTCACAATGAAATAAACTTTTGTCACAAAACCTGGGTAGTGGTGGAGAAATGCTGCGGAGGCCGGAGGAGTGGTGGGGGAGCAGTGGAGAGTGGAAATGATGAATGAATGGCGGAAGAGATGATCAATAGAGTAAAACCCAAAGATTAAATGTTTGGGGGAAGTACAAAGGAAATGGAGGAAATGCAACGAAAATGCGAGGGGAATGAGCATACAGGGTGGGACCCATACGGAAAACACAATCGCAATCGGAGCGGGGGGAGGGATGCACATATGACAAACAAAACTTTCGATGTGATTGGTATAAACCCTTTGTAAACCCGAAATAATACAAATTTCAATTAACAAAGGGAAAGGTCGTATAATACATGAATAGGTGGAAGGGTAGTACGGTGTGCCCAAGATCTAATCGCAATCGCGAATCAGAGCGGGTGGTAATCGCAACACACATTTATCAAGTTCCGATTGCGATCGGCGGTGGGAGCGCTGACTGTCGGATCTGAATACTAGATTAACGGCTCACAATCAATCGGCAGGAGAAACGGGAGGCGTGATGGGTGTGAAGCGATTAGCGCTGGGCTGTAGGATCAGCAGGGAGATGGACGGCCAGGATTGAATCAGGCGACGGAGGGAAGGACTAGCGATTGTGATCGGAAGGGGATTCGCGATTGAGCGCTGGCCATCAGATCATGGATCAGATGGACGGATGGGATTAAATCGGGAGACGACACGATCGGGGATCAGAAGTTGGGGCTGTGATCAATTGGAGATCGGTGGGAAAGGCTTGCGATTGATCAGGGATCGGAGGGAAAGGCTGTGATCGGAGCGCTCCAAACAAAACATGCGATTGAAACGTGTTTGCGATTGGCACGCGGCGGGGTTTTATATATGACAAACTTTATAATATATAAAGTTTATGCGATACACGGTAGGGGAATGGAAAGGAGAAGTGGTTATATGAAGGGGTGGGACTTATAATAAACGGTAAAATTGTTTATTATAAGGTCCTAAGGGGCATGGTTTGGGGAAGTGGTTCATACATAGATCACTTATGTATTCAAGTGATTTATAATGCGAACTTATAATCGGAAGATAGGGGAAAAGGGGAAAATTGACCCATCAAGGGGTGTGGGAGGAATGTAAAAGGGATTTTAGGGAGATTTAGGGGGTAAGTGGGGAAAAGAAGGGGAGGCAAGGGGGAAATAAAAAGAGGCTAAGTGGGGGTGAAATAAGAGGGAAAAAGGGGCCTTTGGGCATTTCTTCACAAATAGAGAGGCTTTATAATGAAAATCAACAGAGGGGATATTATCAAAGGACCAAAGGCACAAAGAGGCTTCAAGTATGATGTGTTTTCAGGGGAAATGCATTCCTTGAAGGCTCAACAACAATTGAGCCCCCTGTTTGCTTGTCAAAAATTCCATAGGGGGGCTAACAGTGGCTCCACATGGGGATAGCTTATTCTTGAAGGAGTCAAGAATCCAGAAAATGATCTCTTGGTGTAGGCCAGATGCTTGCGGCTATAAGCCATCTTTTTCTTTCTTTGATCAGCTGCCACAAACTATGAAGACATCATATCAGCAGTAAAACTGTCCCAAACAACTACCTACCCATACTATAGTCCTAGAATTTTTTCTTCTTGGGTGCATTTGGACTTGCAGACTCCTTTACATCATCAATTTTTACAAACAGGAAAAATAAACCTATCCTACTTCTACCCTTATTACTCCATGAGACCATATTAGACTGTTGGTCTCATATGATTCTCTACCTAAACTACTACCTGCTAGGATTAGACTGTCTAGCAGGTTTCTTCTCTACATTCTAAAACAGAAATTGAAAACAGTCAAGCGAGGATTAGACTGTCTGACTTGCTGGACTTTGCAGAAATTAAAACAACTAACTACATGCTCACATACTGAGCTTTATTGAGCTTTTACTACCTACCCTACTCTAACTGAAATATTTACAGTCTAGCTTACAAACGTTGTCTTCCAATGTAACCAGTCCATCAAGTGATCCCATGGCTGGTCCTTTTTGCTCAACTCCATGAGCATGCTGGATAGGCAGGGCAGCTCCCACTCTTTTTGCTCAATAACAGCGGCATTGAAAAATTTTCTCTCTGTTTGCAACATGCTGCTCAACCAGACCCTTGATCCTTCTTTATATGTTTGCAGGAAATGTGCATAAGGATCATAAAAAGATACCTGGCTATAAATATATGGCAAGCAGGCTTCGACCAGGATCTCTTCTTCTTCCACTGGATCAAGAATGAGACTCTCTCGAGAAAGAAAATCTCCCTCATCTTCTGAACTGGAGGACTCATCATATATTGCAGCTGAGTCCTCTTGGAGCTCTGATGTATTCTGCTCTGATGTGCTGAGCTCCATGAAAGGATCCATGTATTCTCAAGTAGTGTTATGTTCCATAGCTTCCTCTTTTGCAAGATAAGGCTCGTTATTTTCATATTGCTCAAGAATCTCTTCTTTGCTTTCCTCCTTGTCTTTGGAAAGGAAGAACTGCTGATCTTCAATTTCACTGATGATCGGTGGTAAAGCAGAATGAAGATTCGAGGACTCTTCATCTGCTGTTATACTATCGTAGCTCTCTCCATCAGTCTCATAAATTGGTTGGCTCAACCACATCAACCATTCTAGACGCTCAGCAGGTCTTTCTTCGTCTTGATCTACGGAGGAGTCTTCCAGATCTGAATCATCCAACTCATAAGATGAATGAGCAAGAGTGTGTGCTCCATAGAATATTTTGGAGGTGGACCGCTAGTTTAATATCCGATCAATCTCTTCTTCTGTCAAAAGAGGGGTTTCCCTCTCATCATGGCCAGAAGAACAACAGTCCTCAGTCTCTTGTATTAGCTAACCGGGAGGCGGGATGTTTTCTTGAGCCTCTTCCATGTGGTCCATTGTTTCCTCCAGGCAGCGTTCCCTATTAGCTTCTACTAATAGGTCCTGACATTCTCTAGTCAGCGTTACACAAGATATGGGTGAAAAATCAGGCAGCTCCTGATCATTTCCCTCTTCATCTTCCACAGATTCCTGAGCGTCATACATGTCTTGCTCATCATCTCGGTCTTGAGTTTGTTCTGGTTCTGAAAACGACATGGGCTGTTCTAAATAATCACCATCTACATTCATATTAGCCATGTGCATCTCCAGCACTTTACCAAACATCTCTGTTATTGCACATACTTTATCATACAAAGCATTATACTTTTCACCCCTGTCCATGTTTGGATTCATGCTTTTGCAAAGAAGGCTACTGCTTCTTCTCAACCAGTTTAGAGTCTTTCACCAGTGGAGTCATCAAGTCTTTGGATCATAGGGAGTGTGGAGTTTCCAGGTGGATGAATTTGACTGTTTGGAGCAGGCTGCTGTCCACCATCAGCAATGAAAAGCCAATCTAAAGGCAAAGTGAATTACATCCCAGTAGTGTATTATATTGGGGTTCCCATGTTTTTGTAGGATGGCAAGACCAAAAAGATATGAGACAAACATAAGGGAGCCAATTTTTTGGCCTAGGATCTAGCCCTCCTGGACTAGAAGGATCTCCTCCAAATAGAGCGAATGATAGCTCATTGAAGCTCAAAAAGATATTGAAGGCTAGTTATGAAGCACAAACT
>JAXQQM020079572.1:0-15348 GCA_034641835.2 Pinus albicaulis | reverse complement strand
TTGTTGCGCCGAGAGGCGCATCTACAGCCCAATATGACCCCGATGTCAGGTATGTCACGTCCTCATACAAAATGTGGACTTAAGTTTTAAATTTAAAAAAAAAAAAAAAAAAATCGCATTGTACTAGAACATATATCAATTTCTAATACAATTATGTATTATTTATATAATTTGAATGTATATTAAATTATATACGTGAATTTGAATGGATCATAAATTTACCTTTAACAAAAAAAATTACCACATTGAATTTCCAAATTAAGTAAAATTTTAAACATATTTACTCTTTACTAAAGTCAATACCATTTCCTAAATCAAAGGAAAAGAGTTAATTCAACACAAACAATCAAAATCCAAAATCTTTTAATATTTATTTTAATTAAATATTTTTAAAATGAATTTATACTTACTCTAGAGCTATGGTAAATAAATAAAAAAATATATAAACTAGATGTATGGTAAATAAATAAAAATTATTTTTATATTTATTACATAAACCTTTTTATATTTAAAAAAACTTTAAAAAGAGGTTTTATTTAGATGAAGCCTATGGGACGAATACCATGGGACAAATTAATATTGATACCATGGGCCAAATACCATGGGTAAATAAATAAATATAAAAGAGGTATAAAAAAGTATGATAAATAAATAAATAAATATAAAATATATATAAAGAGGCATGGTAAATTAATAAATATAAAAGAGGCATAAAGAGGTAAGGTAAATAAATAAAAATATATCAAATAGGATTATAAATAAAAATGTAATTATATAACAAGCCTATGGGCCAAATACCATAGTAAAGAAAAGGGGTATGGTAAATAAATAAAAACATAAATAAAGTAGAGCTATGTTAAGTAAATAAAACCTCTTTTCATATTTACTCCATAATCTGCTTTATATTTACAAATATTTATGTTCATTAGTTTACATAACTAAGAAGAAATATAGAGAGAGAGTTATAAGGGAGAGATGGAGAGAGAGTGTGTATGTTTAGGGGTGAGATAAAGAGACAAAGTAAGATGTATGGAAAGAAGGGGGAGAGAAGAAGTGAGAAGGAGAGAGGGAGGGATATAGTAATGTAGTTGGAGAGAGAGAGAGGGGTGGAAAGAGAGAGAGAAAGAAAGGGATGGGGGAAGAGAGAGGATTAGAGAGAGAGAGAGAGAGAGAGAGAGAGAGATGGGGGAAGAGAGAGGATTGGAGGGAAAAGAGAGAGAGAGAGGTGGGAGAGAAAGGGAGATAGAGGAAGGATGAGAAAGAGGAGGAGAGTGATGGGGGAAGAGAGACTATTGGGGAGAGAGAGAGAGAGAGAGAGAGAGAGAGATCAGGGAAGAGAAAGGGATTTAGAGGAGAGAGAGAGATGAAGGATGAGAGAGAGGACTTGAGAGAGAGGAGGAGAGAGGGATCGATAAGAGAGATGGAGTTGGAGGGGGAGAGATGTAGGAAATAAGAAATATAGAGAGTGAGAAGTGGAGAGAGAGAAGGAGTGACAAGGGAGAGACAGAGAGAGAGCATGTAAGTTTGGGGCTGAGATAAAGAGACAAATAAGGAGAGATGAAGATAAGGGGGGAGAAGGAGATATAGGGAGAGAGGGAGGGATATAGTAACATAGTTGGTTGGTGAAGAGAGAGAGAGAGAGGGAGAGAGAGATGGGAGAGAAAGGGAAAGAGAGGAAGGAAGAGAGAGGATGTGAGAGAGTGGAGAGAGGGAGGGAAAGAGAGATGGACTTGGAGGGGGAGGAGGAGAGAGGAAAGAAGCAAGAAATAGAGAGAGAAAGGTGGAGAGAGAGAGAGAGAGAGAGAGAGAGAGAGAGAGAGATAAGGAAGATGGAGAGAGAGGGAGAGGGGGGAATATATAGATATAGATGGAAGGTGAAAAGAGGGAAGAAGAGAGAGATGGGGAGAGGAGGGGATTGACAAAGAGATTGATATATGTGTGTGTTTAGGAGGGTGAGATAGAGAGACAGAAAATAAGAGATGGAGGGGGATATAGATATGGATGGAGGGTGGAGAGAGGGAAGAATATTTCTCACACTAGATGGATTGATACAAGTGGAGATGGTGATTTATAATCGTATTTGATTATTTGCACTATATGCATCGATTTTAGTGTAGATATTTATTTCTAATGATATTTGATTACTTGCATTGATTTCAGTGTATGTGGTGATTTCTATTACAATTTGATTGCTTGCACTGAATTTTTTTATTTCAATTTAGATGTTGATTTATAATTATATTTGATTACTTGCACTAGATGAATTGGTTTTCAATGTAGATGATTTCTAATCTTATTTGATTGTTTTCACTAAATGCATTGATTTCAGTGTAGATGGAGATTTCTAATCCTATTTGATTTATTTGAGTAAATGCATTGATTTCAGTGTAGATGTTGGTTTCTAGAGAGAGAGAGAGAGAGTGATAAGGAAGATGGAGAGAGAGGGAGAGAGGACAAAAGGAGGAAAGAGAGATATTAATGGGGGAGAGGGAGAGAAGGGGAAGATATAGATATAGATGGAAGGTGAAGAGAGGGAAGAAGAGAGAGATGGGGAGAGGGGGTGATTGAAAAAGAGATTGATATATATGGTGTACGAGAGCACATGTGTTTAGGGGGGTGAGATAGAGAGACAAAAAAGAATAGATGGAGGGGGATATAGATATGGATGGAGGGTGGAGAGAGGGAGGAATATATCTCGCACTAGATGGATTGATATAAGTGGAGATGGTGATTTCTAATCCTATTTGACTATTTGCACTAGATGCATCGATTTTAGTGTAGATATTTATTTCTAATGATATTTGATTACTTGCACTACATGCATTGATTTCAGTGTAGGTGGTGATTTCTAATAAAATTTGATTGCTTGCACTGAATGTGTTGATTTCAATGTAGATGCCAATTTATAATTATATTTGATTACTTGCACTGGATGACTTAATTTGAATTTAGATGATTTCTAATCCTATTTGATTGTTTGCACTAAATTCATTGATTTCAGTGTAGATGGAGATATCTAATCCTATTTGATTTCTTTGAGTAAATGCATTGATTTCAGTGTGGATGTTGGTTCCTAGAGAGAGAGAGAGTGAGTGATAAGGAAGATGGAGAGAGAGAGAGAGGACAAAAGGAGGAAAGAGAGATATTAGTGGGGGAGAGGGAGAGAAGGGGAATAGAGGGAAGAAGAGAGAGATGGGGAGAAAGGGTGATCGACAAAGAGAATGATATATATGGAGTGCGAGAGCATGTGTGTTTAGGGGGGTGAGATAGAGACAAAAAGAATGAGATGGATGGGGATATAGATATGGATGGAGGGTGGAAAGAGGGAAGAATATTTCTTGCACTAGATGGATTGATTTAAGTGGAGATGGTGATTTATAATCCTATTTGATTGTTTTCACTAGATGCATCGATTTTAGTGTAGATATTTATTTCTAATGATATATGATTACTTGCACTAGATGCATTGATTTCAGTGTAGGTGATGATTCCTAATACTATTTTATTGCTTGCATTGGATGTGTTGATTTCAATTTAGACGTCGATTTATAATTATATTTGATTGCTTGCACTAGATGCATTGATTTCAATATAGATTATTCCTAATACTATTTGATTGTTTGCGCTAAATGCATTGATTTCAGTGTAGATGGCGATTTCTAATCCTATTTGATTTCTTTCAGTAAATGCATTGATTTCAGTGTAGATGTTGGTTTCTAATCTTATTTGATTGATTGCATTAGGTGCATTGATTTCAATGTAGAAGTTATTTCTAATCTTATTTGATTGCTTGCATTAAATGCATTGATTTCAATGTATATGTTGATTTATGATTTGATGTAATTGGATATATGACGGTACATTAATATTAAAGTGATTGGATTAACAATATGCATTGATTTTAGTGTAACCACAAATTTTTTTTAACAATGTAGATTGATTTTTGTGTTATAGTAATTTAAGCTATTAATATTGGAGAGCAAGAGAGACAAGGTATCATGTTTACTACAACAGATCGAGCTAAAGATTTACGATTTAAATTTTCTTTTTCATATAATCGATATGAAAAGATAACAAAACTAACAAGGGAGGAAATAAGAATAACAGAAGAAAATAGTTTGAGATTGATTGTAACATCAGTACGTTCTTATTGTTCACATTTTCTATATTTCAACACTATTATTGTCACTTTGCATTTAAAAAAAATATTTCATCATTTTTCATCATTATAGTTATTAACAATAATTATCATCTCAATGAACTGAGGTAACTAAGAAAATTTAAAATTAAAATGACCAAGTTAATCTCAGAAATATTTAGCATATTTAAAATGATTATATTAATATTTGATATATTTACATATTACTGATAAAATTAATCATACCTTTGATAGATTTTGCTTGGCATCACACGACTCAAACCAGCCTAAATCCATCTTACATCTCAAAAATATACAAAAATTTTAATAATCTGAAAAATGTGACGTTGATCCCTCTGACAGGAACCAGCCTAGATCCATTTAACTCTGGATCTATCATGCGCCCAGAGGGCTCAAATCTCTCGAGGTGCAAACATTTCCTAAAGTTTTGCACTCAAAAAATAGGTTTGAACCTGGAGAGATTTGATCCCTCTCGGCCCATGATAGATCCAAAGTTAAATGGATCTAGGCTGATTGTTAATAAGCGAAACGGAGACCTGGGGTATTTCTGGTTCTGATTTCGTGGCCGCCGCCAAATCATAAAAGCCCTTGGCACCGCGATTGATGGCTGGCGCCGCCATCATGCGACTGCTCTGGCCATCGTAAAATTGATGCCCCCATCCTATATCGACATTAATAACAGAGTCGAGAGCGTGATCAGCAAATCCGGAATTCATGGCGCTTAAGATTTTGCAACTGCAGTAATCAAATTAGCCTTTTTTGCAGAGCTCTTATCGAATATTATTGCTGGTGTAATACTGTAAAATTCATGGGCATGAAATATGATTTTGAAAGAGGGAGGGTACATTTTATGGTATAGCTGGGTACATGCACGAATCCACACGCACTGCGTCTGCTCTTCTTAAATCGCCAATGACGTGCTCATGTACTTTCGATCCAACCCAGAGTATTAAATATACTTTCGACTTATGGTATCGCCATCGAAACCACCGAACCAATCTAGTGAAATCCGTGCATGTGCCCACCGGGTTATCTGGGAAAGTAGTTTAAATATCACATTCTTGTCTAGTTGAAAACGCATAGGTAATCTAGTGGGCAACTGGTTCAACTTCAAATATCACACTCTTCACTGATTGAAAACGAGACTAAATCCCCTAGTAGGTAGGTGATACGCGTACCCGAAATGTCCAAAGAAATGATGACATACGATTAACAAAAAGTGTCTTTCCATTATAAGCTAAAGACAGAATCTTTCGGGAGTCATTAGGCATCGACTAGCGGAGTAACAGTCTAATATGATTAGGTAATACAAATTTAAATTAATGAAAACACCATCGAATTTTTCCGCTACGCGCCAAAGACAAGAATCTCTGGTAGGCTAGGATTTATGTTGCATGATATGACTCATTTATTATCTGATAGTACATATTTCAAGTTATCGGACAGACTGTATTATAAATTGGAGTTGTCTTCCCAGGGAACAGGCTATTAGCCTGGATGGCAGGTTTTTGCTGGAATTCGATTCAATAAAATTCAAAAAATGAGGTAGTTGCAGTGTTTGGAATCCATTTTTGACAGTAGAAATAGATTCAGCACTATCAAAAATCTTTAGGACACTCAAAACACTGAAGTTTAACAACTGTAAACAAGATTTTGATATAATCTTTGCCAGATTTTTTCAAAATCTCTGCGGGATTCCAGGCCATTCTATTACTTTTTTAGACTACAATTTATAAATTTAGGTTTTGGGATGTAAATAGGAATTTGGTAAAATTATAAATTTAAGTTGGTGGTTTTTTTTTGGGAGAATGTAAATAGGAATTTGTTAGATTGGTTTATTTTTATAATTTAAATATTTTAGGTATTTTTAAGAAAGTTGAGATTATTTTTTTATTACAAAACACTGAAAAAAACAAAGTTATATTAACAATTATTATATTAACAATTTTATTTAAATTTATAGTGGTGTTTTATTTTTAATAAATTTTGAGGATTTGAAGAGTGAGTTGTTAAAAGATTCGTGCTGAAAGGTACACTCGTGCTGAAAGGTCACTTGTTCGAATCCCCCAAAAAGGACAAAACAATCCAGCCATGTTAAAGGTTGGTGTGGTCGAGGAAGGCACAAAAAAATCCAGCCATGTTAAAGATTAGTGTGGCCGAGAAAGGCACAAAAAAATTTAGGCATGTTAAGAGTTGGTGTGGTGCCGCTCGGTCGTGGTTTCTTAGACCAAAGGTTTGACGTGATGCCATGTTAGAACTACATAACTAAACAAACAAACAAAAATAAACTTTGGGGATTTTTATTTGTTTTAAAATAAAAGTGTATAAAGTAAATAAAAACATAAAATTGCAATATTTATAATAATCTCATTTTCATTTTTTTAATCTTATATATATAGAACATAGCTACCAAATTCCCTAGATCATAAAAATTCGAAAATTCAGTGTTACGGTGGATAATACATTAAAATTCGGTTCACTACAGCAATGCAATGCATTACTGTATCACAATAAATTTCTTAAACTTGTTACGATCTGCAATATAGATTAAAATTCGGTTCAGTACAGCAATGCAATGCATCTCTGTTTCACAATAAATTTCTTAAACTTTTTGCAATCTGCCATTTTACTCCGCGTCGTAAATTACACGGCATGTCATCCTCCATTTCTCTGGCAATTTGAAAACTGCCTCCATTTTTTTCGCGATTTCAAAGATCTTCTGTGAAATTTCCTCATTCACCTCTACCTCTATTTAATTGATTAAAGTAAAATGGAAAACGCTGATAACCACGTGTAACCTTTGACTTTTTTGGGTAAGATTATATATATATATATATATATATATATATATATATAAAAGTAGGGAGTAGCCTCAATGATATGTAACTATATTATATGTAACTCTTTATTGGTAATAAAATTCGTAATAATATTGGCTAAAATGCAATATTTTTCATTTGAAAACTGCAAGTGCATATGTTCGGTGAAATTTCCTCAAATTTCCTCAGTCACATTTCCTCAGTCAACTTTTGATTTTTTTGGTAAAAGCTTTTTTATAGTATTAATAAGTTAGGAGTACTCTCAATTATATCTAAATGTTTATTGGTAATAAAATTTGAAATAATATTGGTCAAATTTCAATATTTTGTTTTTGGATTTTTTTTGGAAAGATATAATATAGTTTTTAGGTTTTTGAGAAAATCATCTTTTTCATGTTAATATTAAAGGTGTTGGTTGTTCTCATTTCATTTCATTCATTTCTATTTAAAATGAGTTTTTTCTATTAATCTCACATGTAATTTTATTTTCAACTTCTAGAATGTGATTGAAAATAATATCTCAGTATGGGGTTTTGAATATCAAAACTATTAATTTAGATATTTTTAGAAGTAAAAAAAAAGAATTAGTAGTATTAAGATAGATAATTAAAAAAAACTCCCTATCAAACCATATCTAAATCCAAATTTGGTAATTAAAAAGATATAAAATATGTATATATATTTATAAGAATTTCAATATATTATATAGAAATATTAACGTCCTGACAAATTTGATTCTTAATAAATTTATAATTAAAATAAATCCATACTAATTTTATATATATTTTTAAAGTTTGATAGTACTTTTCATTTTTTCTTTTTTTTTCTCTCTTTTTTTTTTATCCTCATCAACAACTTTTTCAATATGAAATTTTAGATAGTCAATTATTTTCCATAAAATAATATAAAATATTTTGAAGAAATGTTTTATATGTATATATATTTATAAGAATTTCAATATATTATATAAAAATATTAACATTTTGACAAATTTGATTCTTAAGAAATTTATAACTAAAATAAATTCATACTAATTATATATATTTTTTATGTTTGACAGTACCTTTGATTTTCTCTATTTTTCTCTATTGAATTGAATCTGTAATGGGTCTAGATAATTGAACCTGTGATGAGTGCTATAACAGCCAACCTCATCACCGTTTAACAAAAACCCATGAACCGTACTAATTATATATTAACTATTTAAAAATAAATATTTTTTTTTTAATTTGATTATATATATATATATATATATATATATATATATATATATATATATATATATATATATATATATATATATATGATTTTAAAACGTAGTTGGAAATATCAATAAAAACTCATTTATATGTTATTTGACAAAAATATTCGAAATACATGAATTACAAAACCCATTTTGTTTATTATTGTATTTTCAAGAAAGTTACGTAAGAATTTATTGTTTAAATGTCATTTATGAGATGCATGTCTAATATTGTGTATATCTCTTCTTATCTTTTTTTTTTTTTATAATTATATATTTGAAAAAAATTATATGTTAACTGTAAAATATTTTGTGTTAATTGTTGTGAGATACTTTGATATTCAATAAAATAATTTCACTTTTTCTAATTTATAATTATATATTTGAAAAAAGTGATATGATAATGGTATTATATGTTATATCAAAATTATATATTTGAAAAAAATGATATGATAACTGTACAATATTTTGTGTCAATTGTTACGAGATGCTTTCATATTAAAAATAAATAAAAATAAAATATACATATATATTATCTTAATTCATATATATATATATATATAATTCTAATTCTAATAATTTTTAATAGATACCAACATAAACATATTCACTAACTATATGAATTTAAGCACAATATATTTTCATTATAATAAAAAAATATAAATACCCATTAACTATAATCTTTAACGCAATTCAGCACGGAAACACTTTATCCTGGTAATTTTAAAGTTGAAATAAACCTACACTAACTATACATTATATGATTACTTCAGTCATCTTGTTTCAGATAAATATAGCTTCATTACTGGCGTTGGCATGGAGCATGTAGTATGCCGTAACAACTCTAGCAATGAGTTTGCTGGTGATCATTTTATTCAAAACGAATTGCATCAGTGGTTTACGGCCACATCTTATTGAAAGAATTGTTTGCATGATATGATAAAATCCCAATCGCTTTGATGAATTGAAATCCCAATCGTGATATTCTGCACTTATTTCTATTAGATATTGTGCACCTATTTTTATTAGTTCAATGTTCTAGTAAAACTGTGAATATGCTATTCAAATTAACTTCTTTGTTCAATATGTAAAAATACTCAAATATAGCAAGGCCCCTCTAATCATATCATATTAAGGAGATGGATGAAAAAATAACTATTTAGATTAAGGATCTAATTTAATATTTTTGATATTTAGATAGATTCACAAGATTTTAGGTAAATGTAACCAAAGCTAATATTCTATATTGGTACATTAAGCTATCAGTTAAGTGTTAGGAAATATATTAGAATCAATAAAAAATATTTCTATTAGTTGAGTGTTAGGAAATATATTATTAAGAAACAACTAGTCTTTAGTGCAATTTTTTGAAGGCTTTTACGGTGACATTTTATGGTGTAATTTCTCTAAATTCTGGCAGGAATTTATTGAAAAGAGAAGTTTGATTGCTAACTTTGCAGAATCGAAGTGCCTAGAGGTTTTTGAGAGTGCTGAATACAGCACTTGAAACTTCAAAAGGTCACACTAAAGACAACTCCATTAGGAAATATATTAGAATAGATAAAAAATATTAAGAAATATATTAGAATGAATAAAAAATATTATAAAATACTTGGGTATTGATTATGACTTTAGAAAGACAGAGTAGTGCCATAATGATAATTAATTACAAAGACACATAAATATTAATTTTTTTTTTATATTTTTAATTTTTTAATATAATTTTTTTATTAACAATTTATTTTGAAACCCCATAAAATTAATCAATTAATCTACAATTACCAATTAAAAAATCAATGTATATCTACTAATTAGAAAATTATATTTTAGATTTTAAAAAATTAACAGATAATTTTTATTCTTCAAAATGTTCATTTTAACATTACTTTTTTTATAAAAAATTAATTCAAATTTATAAATTTCTTTTAAAATTTTACAAATTAATTAAAATCAAATAAATTTTAGTGCTAACTATATAACCTACCGTCTAAAAATAAAAATAAATAAATTAACTTCGATAACTATAAAAATAAAAATCGTAAATAAACCTAATTATAAAATAATATTATTTTTATAGTAACATTGGGGCTAACTAAATAAATATTGCCTCCTTGAAATGATCGTTCCATAAGTCGTTTCAAATTTTCCACGCATCGAAAGGACAAAAAGTCAATAGTTAGCGCATTTGATATTCAGCAACCGAAATTATGCCTTTTGACTTTGATATTGCGAAATTTATTTTTATGAGAGGAAGGAGGAGGTTTTTCTTTTTTTTTTTTAATTTTGTAGGACCTCTCTATTTTCTATTTTGTAAAGAGCAAGTTGCTATACAATATGTCGAAAGTTTGGTAGCCTCAACCTGCTCCAAGGAAGCCATGTCTGTTGGCCACCTGAGAGAATTAAAAGCCAACCAAAATTGGTATTGTTTCTTCCTTCTACTTACTGTTAGTAGTCCTTTACTATGTCCAAAAACACTACATAGAAAACATATAGTAAGCCTAATAACATCTAAACACATACAAAATATATCTTAGAAGGGAAGTTAGCCATCTGATGAATCAACCGGTGCAAGGTCTTTCGCTGTAGACCCTGGCATTTCAGCTTGTTGCAGGTTTTGCAGTTGTTGCTCCATCTGTACTAATCGAGCATTGGTTTGGATCTGTACCTTTTTCATCTCCCTCATATCTTATTTCATTTGCTGAAGTTCAAACAGTAGAGAATAATTTATGTGCTAGTCCTGGGTACTCATCACTGCTTTTGCAAACACACATTTGATCTTCCAGTATGTTTTAACAGATTGTTGAAATAGAGAGACTCTCCCTTGTGTACTTCCTACATTAGAGAGGAAGTTCATTCCAACCTGGGTGTCATCCTCTTCATCATCAGTTTCTTTCTCCCATCCTTTTATGGTATTCTGAATATCTACCGGAATTCCAGTTTCATAACTTTGTGATAAACTTTCTAGAGTCTGTTGGTTGGTTTTTCTTCCTCGTTTGCTAGTTTCTGCAACTTGGCTTGTATGGATTTTTCTTCCCTTTCCTTTTGTCATTGCATCCTGAGCATCTCTGTTCCTGCTATGAGTTGAAAGAG
This sequence comes from Pinus albicaulis, assembly GCA_034641835.2. NCBI lineage: Eukaryota > Viridiplantae > Streptophyta > Pinopsida > Pinales > Pinaceae > Pinus > Pinus albicaulis. The sequence goes on along the minus strand of JAXQQM020079572.1, from coordinate 4,037 downwards.
ACCCTGTATATGGAATAGTAGCGGTTAATTAAATCACATAATCATAATACTAGACCTTCCTTCCTTGATCCCGATGTAAATTACGATACTGAGCTGAGTCGGTAGACAGAGACGCATAAAGAGCGTGATGAGACAGAGCATAATGAAGGAAACAGAGAAAAATTGGGTTGAAGTTTTGACGCAAAAACCAATAAACTAGCACAACCTCAATTTTAGAAAGCCTCCTGGGAAGTTTGAACAAGACGAGAAGCCTGGGAACATCCCTACAACCCTGGAGGGAAACAGACTCAGACATCACATAATTGAAGAAGTGACAGAGTAAGAGGTTAGTCCCACCATAATTTAGAACAACTATATACCTAACCCAGAAACAATCTGGGGTAGCAATATTGCAGCTAAAAACCCAAAACCAGGGTACAGACGAATAACCCTGAACAGAATAAAAGATTGTAGGAGGCAGCTTATCGGTTTCGGCCATATTGAAACAATAGAAACCAAACATGAGAATTGGCATAAAACCTAGACTAGAGTGGAAAGAAGGCAGAAGCAAATCATCAAGGTTCCGATCCAATAACATTTTAAAGATGCACCAGAGATAATATAAGCAGACTGTGATACTATCCTTTGACAGAAGAAGGCCCCAACAGCCAGTATTAGCCACTTGTAAACCCGTTTTCAGAAAATAAGCAAGATTTGTAGATATAGTATGCGTGCTCAAAAGAGAGCTTGTACTAAGGCTGCATGCAATGGAAAAAAACCATAATTGTAACCCCCGACAAACTAAATCAGGACTTCTAAAGCAGGGCTGGATATGAAAGTGAATGCCTTCTATCATGACATGCAGGTCTAGAAAACATAATTGAGAACGTAAACAGTGAACATCAGGGACAACGCTTGACATTGGAGCTGAAGACATCGGCTTGAAACGCTTAGCTAGAACTAGATTAAGAGCCATAGTAAAAGAAACCAGAACATACCCTATCAGTGAACGCAACCCGACCTTCCTTGTCAGCCTCCTTGGCGCTGGACAAAACCTTTCTCCTGTGCGTCGAGCAATAGACAGACAACCATACTCGGAAAAGGATATTACCCTCTTACCTTGCCGCCAAAACAGAGCCAAACTGTCACGCATGCTGTTGAAATAATGGTAATGCATTGGGATGATGGGTGGGCTTCATGCGAAACAGGCCACATTCCTCACCATTAAACTACCTAAATTAACTCCTGAGGAAGGAGGAGTTGCATTGTGAATGTGCATCGACAAACAAATAGGTTTATAAAAAAATTTATGAGGTGGAAATTATAAAATTCATGAAGCGTGCAGTGGTTGGTTTTTAAAGGAATTATTTTTTATCATGTGATTTAAATTTAGGGTGAGAGATTTTGGGTTGACTGATTTGTAGAGGATAAAAAATGTTTGAATTAGTATAATAGATTATGAATCAATCTGTTGTAGTTTTAGCACATTATACAAAATTTTAAAATGATCAATCTTATGTGGTTTTAGCACCTTATACAAAATTTTAAAATGATTTTTTTATTCAATATTTGTGTTAACAGTAATATAAGTTTATTTTCATATATATATATATATATATATATATATATATATATATATATATGAATACAAGACTAAATGTTATCATTTTTGTAATATTTTTATTAAATCTATATCAAATGTATTCATATATAAAATAGAAATAAAGGGTTAAAAGTTATATATATATATATTAAAAGGTGGAAAATGGAAATTACTTTAACTTGATTATTATTTGTTGACCTTTGATGTTATACCAAGGAATAATATTGTTGACTAAAGTTCACTATGGGGTATTATGGGTGATGATGTTTGAATATGGTCAACGAAAATTGTTTACATTTAATTATAGCTAACTAAGATAGACTATGGTTGACTATGATTGTGTATCATTGGTCATGTTGATTTCATTTGACCATGGTTGAGTATAGGTAACTATGAGAGACCACAGATTGCTATGTTTTAATATAGTTGCACATGTTCATAATTATTAATGATGGCTCACCATGGTTGATACCAATTGACTATGTTGACCCTTTTGAGTTGGTTTTCCTATGGGTGACACATGAATATATATGGAATAATATGATTGGAAATTATTAACCATGGCCGTTATTGTGACATCCCTCGGTAACCTCCCATGAAAATTAATGGAGTTAGAAAAAATTTATAACATTTTACAATGTGTAACTTTCTAAATTACTTTCCATATTATTTGAATGACCATTAGATAAAGCATCATATTTACATAGAGAAATCTTTAGTAAAGAAAATAGCAAGTTACACAAGAATTAAATACCAATGTTGTAGCATATTAACTTAAACTTCCTCATGTAAACTTGCATCAATTCCAAGAATATTTTAACCCAATTAATTAATCACATTCTTGAAAATATAAACAACACATCATTCAAGGAATAAACATCATAAAAATGGCGCATTGGGAAACCACATCATTAGACACCGATATAGCATGTAAACCCTGTATGGTGAAAACCAAAAACACCTTACTTTTATTATTAAACACTCGTGAGGGTGTTCACCCCTCACTCAATGGCTTGTAAAGGAGTCCATCACTTAACCATTGTCATAAAATCTTATAAAAAAATATCATTTAAATACAACATATCTATCTAGAAGCTATTACAATCATCATGATATCATTTACCCATAAATATTAAATCTTTATATCTTTGTAGCATGCCTATTACCATCAGTGTACCATCTAGCAGCTCACACTCCCCAATCTTCATGCACAATTATTTCTTTATCTACCACATTTTTAAACATAAGCTATCCTTTGCATAAGTCACCATCCATACCAAAAATTATATGGAAACTCTACAAATAATTTCTTATGATTTACTATATATGCATTAGAATTTTGTGTTTTTCTTTATGGTGATGTTGGCCCGCTGCCATGACTAGGGCTCCAAAGGCTATGGCACGACATCACCACTGCCCCATCACTCATCGTTTCATTCTTCATCATCCCATGTGACCCTACGACTCCTTCGTTTCACTCGAATGGTTTATAGTGTTTTTGAGACTCTATTAGTCGTATGTTGCATAAGAATTCATAAATTATGGTCATGCCACCGCGACTCTTTAGTATACGTAATCTGGTCTCTACAAACTATGGAAAATTCAATTCGATGACTTCCCTCAACCAATCATCGTTAGCCAAGACCTCTTTTATCATGTCCCACTCTTCTTCAGAGTGGACAAAAAAAAAATTGAATTCTATCAAAGTTGGTGGGTTTAAAATTTAAAATTTAAAAGGGGGGATGGGATACACGAGCCATTCTCCTCTTAAAATAGAATGAGGATATGATCAAAAGAGGGGGGGTTGGTAGGTGCAGACTAGGATGACCGAGGAAGCATAAATAATTTTGTGTCATTTGTATTTTCATATATTGTAGGAACATAGATGATTACTTTCACACAATGTTGATGGATTGCATTTGTTCCGAGGAAGTAGTTAGGCAAGCCATTCAAAATATCTTTCCAAGGAACACTCCAATCCTGAACATGGCATCCCAAATGTTGAAAGAAGGCAAGAGCTCAATGTTGGGTGAAATTCAAGTGTTTATTATAAGATATAAATTATAAGGAGTCATGCATTATAGTCTTTAGAAAACACATAGAGTAATAGTATTCAAAGTTCAATTTATTCTAGTAACCGTACAATTTCTATTTTGACTATATGAACATATATTTGATCTTTAAAGTGCACAAAAAAGTGTCATTTTTGAGTTTTAGGTTGTCAGAAATATTTTCGTAGTTTGTTAAATTATCATGCCAATGATCTCCCAAGTAGTACTATCAGTGTTATCCATTCTGACAATGATGAAGACGACAGGAAAAACACAAGAGCCTGTGAAATATTTCTTTTAGTAAAAGCCTTAACATGATGGGTGTAAATGTTTTAATGGAGGAAATTACAATGTTGTGGTTAATTTAATCAAGTCTCTTGATGTTGTTAGGTCGCTATAATCCT
>JAXQQM020062345.1:0-51339 GCA_034641835.2 Pinus albicaulis | reverse complement strand
ATAAGAGTATGAGATATCCACTGTTAATATACGAATGACAGTAAAAGATGGAATTTGTTACAAAAGTTGCTGTTTGGTCACTGTTTTCTTTAACTGCAACTAAGTAGCCTTGCTACCTCTGATTGAAAACTACTCCTAGGAAAATCAAATAAAATGGAAGGAAATATAGTAAGATATCAATATAAGGGATAATGCAGCGTGATCAATAATTTCATCTTATATAAAGATGCATGGCTTTCCTTTCAACACAATTGTAATTCAAGATAGATTAAACATAGATGCATGTGAACAGAACTTAAAAGTCTTATGTGAGTATCTACACTCATAATGGTGCACCATCAGTATAGCTGAGAAAGTTCTTAACCAACAAAAATGAGTCCTCTTAAATACTGCTTAGCTTCTGCAACAAGCTGGTGTATAAAATTTGACCAATCTAATCCACATATGTACATTTTCTGACTTTGGTTCCCTTACAAACAAAGGATAGGCCTGACACATCCATAGCTGTGATTAGGGTGAAATACTAGTCATCAATATTAGAATGCGTTTTCATGTTTTCTACCTGCAACCGCTACAAAGAATGTTATTGATTTGCTTATTGTTTTACACAGTACATAACTATCAGGGTATATAGTTTCAAGTATTTCCAGCTATTTGGTCTCTTAAGGATCTTTTTTCCACACAAGCCCTTGACAAAATTGGATAGCTAGTTATCAGAGGCTCTTGTTCATTTTGACTTTATACATTTAGCATGGCAGTAAGGATAATACTAGTAGTAAGTCAAAATATAATGGTGAGTTTAGGTGAATGCAAATTTGTACTGGTTACATTGACTGGCATCTTAAATATATATTCATTTCTTGATAAGCCATTTTTTCCTGCAGTAATGGTGACCTTCTTTTAATCTCTTTCTTGTCATCTCTGATCCTCTGGTAGTTCCATAGCAACACGGAACCTAAATTGAATGAAAAGGAGTATTGGGACATTGCCATTTCTCTTCACATTAGGATATGTGTTAGGGTTTTTTTGTCAAATGGTTTAATGATATGATTTCGCTTTGTAATAGCATGCTGTGAAAATGTTGCTGATGCATATCTCTTGGCAGGTTCTGGCAAGGCTCAATTCTATTCGGTCGAAATTTGATTCCTTCACAGAAATCTGTATGCAAGAAGCTAAGGTATACATGTCACAAATGAAACTTTTTTCAGTGGTTCGACACTGAATAGAATCTAGATACTTGAATATCCCTTTGATCTGTATTTGACTCTTAATGGAAATTTCTATGCAAGAAACCAAGGTATACATCTGAGCATGTAGATTTCCACAGTTGGTCATAAGCTATACATGTCACAAACTGAACTGTTATTAACACTTTGACACTGAATAGTACTTGAATAGTTGGCAGTTTCTCACTCCTGTTGCATAATATTTATCAAGACTTGTGCTTAAAAGGAAGGAAAGACTCAAGGAGCATTATACGTCCTTCTAATTCATTACTGTAGTATGTTAGATTTGACATTAAGTATGAATGATAAGCTTCCTGAATGTATTTTCATGAACGTGCCCTAGGAATTGGAGGAGACAGAAATTGAATTGGAACTTATACAGCAAGAAGAAACGGTTCAGGAAGGTTCAAATAATTGCAGCCAACTACCAGACCTAACAAACATTTCATCAAGTAAGAAATGCTTACCTGTATTTAGTATACTATGTCATGGTTGGTAGCTGTTTGTTTTGCTAAGGGTAATAATTTATCAGCACAAATATAGTCTCATATGATAATGTGTTCTCTTGATGGATCTGTAGGTTCCTCTGTGAAGGATGTTCATAAACGGCTACAGGAACTAAAGGTGCAAATAAAAAACATGTGAGTAATGATTCATTTTAGTGAAATTGGGTACAAAATTTAAGCTACTACCTGTGATGTTTTATTTATTTATCTGTTTTTGGGATATTCTCCATCTTCTTCAATATATTTTTGAGAAAGTGTTACTTATATTAACCTCGAAGAAGACATTTAGAAAAGAACTCAATTCTCTCTAAAAGACTGCAAGAAGGTCCTTAGATTAGATTTAGCTCTAGGGTCATAGTCTCAAGTGTTCCTCCTACTGAGGGAACCTCTCGTTAAACTATTGTTGAAATGTTTCAAAAGTGCACCAAGTGCTATTGATGACAGCATTACATCCAACTTTCCAAATGGAATACAGGGAAGCTAATCTAATACAATGCCCAATACTTATGAAGGGTTTAGGGGAAATAAAATCATAGTTTTCTGAGATGGAGTCCTTCCAGTAAAATGGTCTGTCAAGGGTATGCTTCCATGAGGACTGTCGATCAATTTAATTTCTTAAATTTCAGATATTATATTATCAATCTAGGAGCGTAAACTTAGAGATACTACACTCTATGTGCAGAGGTCAAAACATTAATGGGCCTTCTAATCTATCACTGCGGAATCGAAATATCGCAATAAAAGCAAACAAATTGCAAGCCAAGGCTATAGGGGATGTATTCACTAAATGGCAGGCTTAAGAGCAGTTTTGTGAGGGCACATGTTATGAACCTGAATATGGAATAATACAAATAATGAAAATAAAAATCTAAACTAATATAATTAATAATAATTAATAATTATGAAAGGGCATGTCTCAACATACATGACTCCTTATGAAAGGGCACTCCCACCTAATATTTATATGGGGTCTGTCATTGTATTCAACCATATCTATATTGTATAAAAAACATTTATTTATAAATATTGTTTATGCTATGATGGATATTCTCAAATTCTAGATACTCTAAATATAATTGTGATAACGAACCTTGTTCATATCATTTTTTGTCCCTATTCTCTAGGTCCTTAAGTACATTTAGGCTTTTGGCCATTCTTATTTTTGTAATTAAGAAGAAAATAAGTAAAAAGTAAAAGTTCTGCAAACAATTATAGGGTTGTGGAAAAAACATTCATATATATAGAAAGGTTCCGAATTATTGTTTAAAAAATGCATCTAAAAGGGGTTTTTTTCCAAATAAAATATGCATATCAAAGTAAAAAAAGGGAACTTTTTAAAAATCTTTAAAAATACTGTTGAAATTTGGTTACCAGAGGACAGGTGGTTCCCTAAGGCTTTGATCTTTGGCCTAGGGAAAAGTGTCCAAAAGAATTTAATTTTTCTCCTAAAGTGACTTTATAAAGTTATAAAGTCAAATCTAATTTAAAAGTGACTTTAAGTGATAAAGTTACCAAAGTCTAATTTTAAAGTGACTTTAATAAAATCAATGTGAAATTAGAAAGGAAAAGTGACTTTGGAAATAAATGACTAAGTGGGTCTTTATTAAAGTGGGGTGAATTAAAAAATATAAAGTGAGATTTAAATGAGCATTTAATCTCAGCCCTAGATTTAAAGCTATTTCAACCATTAGATTTAGGGATTCCCCAAAAGTCACTTAGGGTTAAGTTAAAGGAGAAAAATGAGGGAAAAGGTCATTCATTCTTTCATGAGCAGATTGAGAGAAGGAGAAGAAGAGAGCAAAGAATATTTCTGAGCAGAGAAGGAGGAGGAAGAACAGTGCCTTGGCATGCATACTGAGGCAACAAGATTTCAGCAAATCCGTACAACAAGCAACAGTGCGAAGTTCAAGGCAAGTGGCATGAATTTCGAGGAGGGAAAACAACATTTAATGCAACACGAATTTCAAGGTCCGTACAATAGTTAAGGAGGCATGGAAATCGAGGTCCATACAACAGTTTTCAGCATGCAAATCGAGGTCCGTACAGCAGCCGTACAACACGTTTTTTGAGGCAGCAAGTGGCACAGTTTTCGAGGAGGCCATACAGCTGTTCCGACACTATTTTCGGTGTTGTCCATACAACATTTAAGGCTGTACTTTCTGCTGTAATTTTCTGTTTCTATTTGGCATGAAAATCAATGCGGAGGTTGTGCACGGTTTTCGAAATAAGTAAAAATACTGGTTGCTGGAATTTTTCTGTGTTTTCTATTTCTCTGTAAAAGATATTTATCAGAAATAAAAGAGAGCTTTCGAACTAGTTTTCCTCAAGAGTTGTAGGGGTTTTTTCCAGGGTCACATTGCCAAAAAATCAGCTGTCTAAAATCTGTGTGTGGCTGATTTATTTTTCTGGTTTTTATTTCTGCATTTCAGCATTGTGAAATTTCCAGAATTTGTGTTTTCAGAAAATAATTATTTTTCCAGCTTGTTAATGTATGGCTATGAGAATGGGCATTTAACTATATGGGAGAAATAAGGAGAAACTGAAAACCGGGTGTAATATTCCTAATTAGCACCGCTAATTGGAATATTTGATTTTTGTATAGTTTTGCCGACTATAGTTTATTAATAAATAAAAGTGAGAAAAGGGGTCTAACTCACTTAAATAAAATAAAGTGTTTCCCTAGTAGATGCGACGTTGTAACTTAAGGGGGGAGCCAAGGGGGGCCACACACCACATGGGAACGATGAGAGAGAGGATGTTGGTTTTGGAGGGAAACCAATGCTATAAAAGGTGGAGGAGCCTCCTCATTTGGGCATTATTGATATTGTTGATGATATTGAGCTAGACTTTATTTTGTCTGTAACCTGTGTTGTTTAGTCGGTACGCGGCCTTGTTTCGTCTCTTGTTGAGTGTCTCAGGTCGGAAGATCTCACCCTTAGCCCGGGGACTTCGAGTGCTGTTCGGGGCCAAGAGTTTTCTTGATCTTGCGGGGAGATTTGCGGGTGTTTTGTTGGGAGTTTCTTCCGGGGCGAGAGCTTCATTGGTGGCTAACGCCGGTCCGCCTTGGAGGGAGGACGCGGTTGGAGTTGGAAATTTTATTCGGTGGTAGAGGTTGCGGGAGGTCGGGGCCTATTCCGTGTGGAGGTTTCGGCGTTTATCATTTGGGGTCACTGCGAGAGTTGTGGCCCCATTTCGGTCTATTTCGGTTGGTGTACAACGGTTCTTGGAGGGACGGCGTTTTCTAGGAGGAGTTTAAAGGTGATTTCGGAGGTGGTCCATTTTGTATATGGTTTGAGTTTTGTCGGAGTGGGCGTTCAATTGATGCCTTCGTTGACTCATTAAAGCGAGGGGATCAACCCTGACTTCGGTTCATTCCGACGACGGTTTACGGCGGATTTCTTCAGTATTGTTGAATGCGAGTTTCTTGTAGCGACCATTCTGTTTTACGAAGGGTTCTTCACTTGCCTTGAGCAAGGATAGGTCATTGTTACGATTATCCATTGTATCTCATTATATTCTCGAGATTAATAAAATAAACAGCATTTAAGAGCATTTTATGCGTTTACTTTATATTCTATTTACGGCATTTTCTATATTGTCGTATGCTTGTATTCTTTATGCCTAGTTGAGACATTGCGTAATTATGAGCATAATTAAAAATACCTTTGTGGTCTGTGACATTAAGGAAGATCATACGAGTTTGTTTTGAGTCCCACGGAAACGATAAGGTGCGGTACCAAAAAACGAGGGTGGAAAAAGGGCCAAAAATATAAAGGGTCAAATTTTGAAGGTTGGAATTAGAAGAAACGTTTTCTGGGTTTTTCTGGGTTTTGGGCAAGGATCACCTTCCCAAATTCCTAGAATTTTTTGAGTAGTTTTCAGTGGGTAAATCGGAGGTCGAAGACAAGCAACAATATAGTCTTGGAGCAGCAGTGCAGTTTCATGAGGAGCCTGCAGACACATAGCAGAAAGAGCCGATGGCAGGCGATGATGGTGCGAAGGAATTTTGGGAGATGCTCCTCAAATCAGCACAGGATCTGTCGAGACAGATGGAGACGGTGGGACAGAGACTCACTGCGCTGGAGGTTAGGCAGCGGGAAACCCCAAGGGGTTTTCAGGTTGGTGAGGGATCAGGCACATCCCACCATATGCCGGAGCGTGAGGCTATCCCCATCATGGCATCGCATGCACCCACGCGACCCACTATGCCCACTTTCCTAGCAGAGGACACAGGGGCAGCAGCACAGCGGGAGCCGGAGGTTGACCCTGGCCAGATGGACGCCTACATTGCAGAGTACCTGGCACGCGGGCCGACGATCAGAGATCTTATCTCATTTAGAGATTATGTTTAGCTCCAGCGTGATGGTAGACCTCGTGATCATCACAGGGGACATAGAAATCATCATGATGACCATCGTGCAGCTAGCAGATTTCATTTGCCCACGTTTGATGGCTCATCAAACAGTTCGGCAAAGTCTTGGGTAGAAAAGTTGGACATCTATTTCCAACTTAATCAGATGTCGCAGTCAGAGGCCATTAAGGTGGCAAAATTGCACTTGGAGGATGAGGGCACACAGGATTGCAGGGAGTCTGAGGTTACACCTAGTGTGACACAGGATTCACCCTCATTGGAGACCTCCTTGGCCATGTCGGTTGATGTGGTAGTGGAGAAGGTAGAGCCTACCTCAGTAGAGCCATCCATTGAGGTGATGACCGAAGTCGTGTCCGAGTCTTCAGGTGGTAGCAGCACACGACAGATGGGTGAGGCGTTAGGAGATATATCCACCTTCGATGAGGCACTAGCAGGTACAGAGGTTTTGGATGATGGTCGCAAACAGCGGTATCATCGGCTTCGGACGGACCTTCGAGTTCTGAGAGAGAAGGCCACGTCAGTACGGGAGGCCATTTTGTTGCAGGACCAGGAGCTGGAGGGTATGAGAGTGACTTGTGCCAAGTCGGCGGCCAAGTTGGTCCGCATTGGGGAACGATTGGATTCCCTGATGGTACAATCAGAGGGCACGTTGGAGCGTCAGATCATTCCCCTTCAGGCATGCATGGATGGGACTAGCAGTGTTGTTGGGTCATCTCTTTCCGTTGGAGAGAGAGAGGCAGAGCCACCTAGTCAGATCTCATATGTTGACTTTGATAGCGATATGAGACGATCAGAGTTGCACAGGGTACAGCATCCACATGTTGAGGTTGGATGGAGAGAGATTTTGAGTTGGTACTCGGTGGAGCGGGCTATGGAGATAGTGATGGATCCGAGTGTAGCTCAGCAGGATTTTCTATGCATGGGGAATACAGGAACCCCAGATTGGCATTGGGATCCAGGTGGGATCACCTACCGTTTCCCAGGCAGGTCGGCTGACTATGCCTTGGAGAGTACAGTTGGCCTAGTAGTAGAGCATGTGCAGCTTCGGTCAGCTCCAGTGGCCAACCAGTTTATGGGCAGACTCCCTAGGTTGTCTTGGCATGACATTCATACACGGGATCACGGGGTGGTCAGCACACCTTGGCAGGAGCTTGTCGGAGGAGGTGGCATTGGCAGGCCACCAAATGGCACCTTGTATGGGGCCAAGGATTCTTCACCTTTGTGTGGGGCACAGAGGACGCAGCGGAGCCGAGCAGTGGTGGTAACACTACTGACACACAGGGAGATTCACTTCTCAGACCCCTTGAGGAGGATTTGGAGTGATGATCCTTTCGTCGGCAGGTATAGTGATACGACAGTGGAGACGATGTTACCGATTGGTGGTAGTTCGACATGTAGGGGCACAGCTCTAGGTCATCACATCCAGGGATGTGTGGGAGCCTCTAGCATTGAGCGGTGGATTGCCGGTGGACATGGAGTAGCATGGTGGTGTACCATAGTGTGTGGGACTGCATTGTGGAGTAGGAGTATCCTACATCACATTGAGAGCATGCAGAGAGTGACCGATGCCTGGACACAGTCAGGGCACGAGACGGTACTGGGTGCTACAGCAGTGGCACATGGTATCCAGCAGCATACCGAGGTATGCCCCAGTGTGCAGTGGCATGTTGAGGAGTATATGGATGATCAGTGGTATGCGAGGGCATACGGTGCTGCACAGCAGGGTCTTAGAGCATTGCTTCCAGAGAGGCTCATGGACAGGGACATCGGGCTTACCTTTGGTAGTAGTTCACCCAGGATCGATGGAGAGACAAAGGAGCAATACTTGGCGGTATCTGTGGGGACTCACACACCTGACTCGCTTCGACATCACTCACAGGTACAGCTGATTATGTTTTTGACCTTTGGCACTTTGGGCGTGAGCAGCAGGGTACGCGAGGTTCACCCTAGATATTTGGATGACACTCAGTACACTAGGCGAGAGACTTCTCAGCAGTGGCACTGGGTTGGTGTGTTAGTTGACAGCCACAGGTTGGGGGATGAGATGATCCTTTGCAGAGGTGGTGCATCAGTCATCACTGAGCCTACGCTTGGGGAGCAGGTCATGAGGGAGACGTGCATCACTTTTCCCTCACGGCATGTCGAGAACATGCATGGGCAGAGGATACTAGGTACAGCAGAGGTAACATCCCAGTATGTGTTTGGGCTCCAGACACTGTATCGACACTTTATCGAGAGGATGGGTGGCATGTTCGATGTAGATGAGATGGCGGAGGTAGAACAGGAGGGCATTCCTTCTGTATACCAGGGTGAGGACTCTTTTTCATATGAGTCCATAGGATCAGTTGAGGACGCTTCTGGGGAGTGAGAGCAGTCATGCATAGATGGTGATAGTAGACTGGAGCTACATTCTAGTGTCCAGGGTGAGCAGTCACGGGACTCTGCGGGAGATACTCTGGGTGAAGAGTCACTTGTGACAATTCAGCTAGAGCAGCAGGTGATGGAGCCTGAGTCGACAGAGGAGGACACTACTTACATCAAGCATGATATTCCTTTGAGAGAGAGCCAGATGGGTGCCCACATTGAGTCGATGAGGGATATGCGGCTAACATTGGGGTCAGCCATCGAGGTGGGACAGTCATATGCACTGACATCGAGTCCGGTGACAGCAGCTGCAGATCCATATTCTCTAGAGGTTTTGGAGGTTGATGGGATTGTTCTGCAGGGGACCAGTAGACAGCGGGAGCATGACATTCCTGATCAGGAGTGGGAGGAGTTGTTGGACATGGTGGAGCATCCATCTGTGGGTCGACACAGGGATGAGACGCAGATAGGTGCACACACAGTCAGCAGAGCTGCAGTGTTTTTAGTGTGTAGCACTCTCCAGGAGTACATCGATGGAGCTTGCAGCATATCTTGCCCACTTTGGCCCATTATAGAGAGAGGGGCTTCCTTCTACAGGCAGCTTTCACTTGCAGACAGGGCAGAGCAGTGGGAGTTGATTACGAGCTGGAGACAACACTCCCGGCATGTTCTATATGCAGTTGTTATCGCTACATCAGATTCTTCTTCCATGACGGACTGGCGGGAGATCATGAGTTGGTACCCTCTTGATGTTATGGTATTCTTCGGAGGGAGCACAGCGGAGCAGGGGCCCATGGACATAGCACATGTTCTAGATTCCAGCTGGCAGGGGGACACAGGTCATCATTTCTTCAGCACTCCATCCCGATTTCAGGAGAGCAGGATCAGCATGGGATTGAGTCACAACTTGGATTGGAGAGAGGTGATGAGTTGGTATGCAATTGGAGGGGTAGCATATGCAGCTACAGGTACAGCGCAGCAGGAGCCCGGGAGCATTGATGCTTGTTGGTGGTCTTCACCTCTTAGAGCATTGGTCATAGCCAGAGGCAGTGCACAGTCCGAGCCGTGGGACTTGTGCGATTATTGGCCACGGTGGCGATGGGATCCAGGAGGATTATTGGTTGGCTGGTACTGTGAGAGGTCACTTTGGGATCCTGGCATTGAGATATCCCTTCGTATCAGGGTGATGCAGAGGTCAGAGAGGTTTCAGTGGGACCCAGGCACATTTTGCAGTATCGGTAGGGAGCATCAGCTAGAGAGGAGGCTTGTTCAGGCGTTGCTTGAGGACAAGCAACATTTTGCCGGGGGAGACTGTAATATTCCTAATTAGCACCGCTAATTGGAATATTTGATTTTTGTATAGTTTTGCCGCCTATAGTTAATTAATAAATAAAAGTGAGAAAAGAGGGGTCAACTCACTTAAATAAAATAAAGTGTTTCCCTAGTAGGAGCAACGTTATAACTTAAAGGGGAGCCTTGGGGGTCCACACCACATATGAGGGAGGCCTCACGTAGCCTCTAGGAGCATCTGCGCAGACTTATGAGGAGCACGTGGGGAGAGGGGGACCACGTTAGGGTTTGAGGAGAGCTAGCGTTATAAAAGGTGGGAAAGCCATTTCATTTGGCATTCTTGTTGTTGATGATATTTGAGCTAGACTTTGGTCTTCTTGAGCACGCTGGCTGTTTAGCCTGTCTGCAGCACTGTTTAGTGCGTTGAGTGTCTCCGGTCGGAGATCTCGCCCTTAGCCCCGGGGGACTTCGAGTGTCTGCTCGGGCAAGGTTTTTCCTTCAGTCTTTTGCGGGAGATTTGGTTGGTTGTGTGGCAGAGGAGCTGGGCTTCTCTTGTGACTGCGCAGTCCTTGGGAGAGAGGACGCAGTTCTAGTTGGAGGTGTTCTATTGCGGGGTTGTCTGCAGGGGTTTCATTGAGATCCGGTGTGGAGGCTCAGTCTTTATCAGTAGGAGATTTTCCGGGGAGTTTGTGGCCCTATTTCAGCATATATCATTTGGCATCTGCGCTAGGCCTGGAGGGACAGCGTAATTCCTTGAGGAGGGTTTTCTTGGTGATTTTCGGAGGTGGTCCATTTTTGTTATGGTTTCTGGGTTTTGACCGGGGTGGTGAGTACAGGCGGTCTGCAAATTTTCAACTCATTCCGGCAAGGGGATCAGCCCCTAGCTTCAGTCCTTTCCAGCAGCAGCAGTTACGGCAGTTTTCCAGCAGTTGGGACGCAGTTTTCTTGTAGCAGCCATTTCCTGTCTTTCTAAGAGAGTTCTTCACTTGCCTTGAGCAAGAATAGGTGCTATCATTCTGATCATCTATTGTATTCCTTTGTATTCTCAGATTAATAAAATGGCTTAGCATTCCCGACATTTTATGTGTATTTGCTTTATGCTCTATTTCCGGCATTTTCTTTATTGTTGTATGCTTGTATTGCTGTCTATTTCCCTTGAGGGATATTACACTAAGACATACTTTGAGGGGTTAAAAATGTGTTTTGTATCCTCAAAACCCACTTTTCATAAGTTTAGTGAGAAATCTGGTAATTAATTAAGCCAAAATTTAAATAAATGGAGAAAAATAAATTTCCACACATGCTAAATGAGGTGGAAAATTATGGAGTTAAAGTGAAGTACCAAGGTGATGTGGACTCCTAAAATCAAAGAAATCACATGTGCTCAAATAAAATCAAATTTTTGGCATTAAATAAGAGCTGCTTACTTGGAAATTCGAATTTGTGAAGTTAATGCACATTTGGGAGGATTTGGGAGAATATTTGGTGGAGATTTTTGTGGGAAACAGTCCCCACATGGGTTACCACCCATATACACTTGTCATTCCATCATAAAATTCGAATTTGGCACATTAGGGAAGAAAAAAATGATGTCCACTTGCCAGAATCCGATTTTTACACTTGGCATTGGACCTCCACTTATCAAATTCGAATTTTCTTTGTGATCTCCTCCCTCTCACCACTTGGCATTTGGTTCTTCATTGGGATTTTCTCCCAACTTTCTATATAATGGAGCCATGGGCTCTCATATTGTATCCGAAATACGAGCTCTTGTGCTTGGGGAGGTTCTGCCACTTTGTATACTCAGCTTTCAATGAAATAACAAGACTTTGGGGTTCATATGTGGTCTCTTGCCTACACTTTGATGGAATGATTTTGTGATTATATGCTTATGTTATACTTGATCTAATTTCCATTTGTTATTTTTCATTAGCTTCATTGATTTACTAGTGTTGAGCTACCTTTCACTAGCATTTGGATTGGAGAGTTGTTCTAGAATGGGACATCTTAGTTAATTTTTGGTGGAATTGCTAGGATTTCCTTTTCATTTTATTATCTAATCTCTTATGGAAACTAATAAATCATGTTGAGCCTGTGAAGAAAATTTTGCAGATCATAGCTCAAGCGTGACAAGACATCTTAACTTGAATTGCCCACTATTGAGTATAAAGTGGAAGCATCTCACATATTTGTTCTTCCCCAAGTCTTCATCCTTTGGATTCTTATACAGAGTTTCTCTCAAGGCTTGAGTTGTGATAACAACCTACTTCAAAACTATATTCCAAAACCTATTTTGAGCTCTTATTGGTATATATCAACTAGCATAGAGCATATGGTTGATTATTCAAGGATAGAAGCTATACTTTAAAACCTTGATAAAAGCCTTGTATACTATTTGTGAATAATTTTGCACATTCTCTCTCACTATTTCTCACTCACTTTGGTGATATTTTGCAGAAGTTTAAGAGCTGATATAAGGGTTATATATCGCTAATTTTTGGGTTGTTTTGCAGAAATATCAGACTTTGCTGAAGGGTTTTTCTCACATTTTGTTTTGGCAGGCTTAAGGAAGGCATGCTTGAAATCTCCTAACCATTTATCGCAGACCTTTAAGCGCTGATTTGGAGCCTTTTTTGGACAGACCATGACCTCTTAGAGCTTCCGCTTCTTAGCTGGCCGTAAGCTACAAAAGGCAGCCCTTCCTTCTCTCCTAGGTCATGGAATTCTTGGGAAGAGGCACTTCTTTCCTTCTTGTGCAACACGCTGCCATAAAATTCTGTCATAACAGTGTCTTGAACAAGTCTTCTTATCTCCCTTGTTGGCAGAATTTTGAGACTCTCTTTGGGAGATTCTCCTCTTGTAATTCATTCTGAAAGTATTGGCAACAATTTTTCATTGTTTCCCCTACAAGAGGTTTTATTTTTTCACCATTAGAAGCCTTATCTCTCTATAAGGAAGGCTTTATTCATTGTAAAATTACTCTAATAAAAAAAACTCTTTTTTGTTGAGGGAGCTTGGGAGTTTCTCCCATGGTATCCCTCCCCCTCATTTAGTGGGATGACCTTTACTTGTGGGTGGACTAATCTCTTTAGTTTAGTTTCTCTAATTCTCTTTTGCTAATCTCATTCAGGCATTATTAGTCTTTTAACATAATACTCATATCTACTTTCATTTTGTGTAAATTGGGCTTGGTTTGCCATTTCCATTTCTTGAAAACTTGTATTGTGCTATCTACTACAACACATGCAATATTTATTTTGAGCAAACAGGTACTTTACATTTATTTGGCAAGCCTAGACTAGTTCATTTATCCATCTAATTGGTTTCACATGTCTCTTGAATACATTGTTTCATCACTTATTGTCAACTCATGTTTATGTGGCATTTTGATTATTGTTGATGTCTCTTAAAACATTCTTGTGTCACTTCATTTGAAACAATTTGATATCTATTTCATTTACTTGCAAGCAATCTATTTGGAACTTGTGGAGCTAAATTGAGCTAATTTTCACTTTCAATTTCCATTGAAGATATTGGTACCATTTACATGAGCATTACCTCTTATTTTTAAACGTTGATATCAATATTTTTCTTTGGAAGCAATAACATTCACTAAAGCAGGCATTTTAGTACTAATTTGCATTTCTAAAATCAACCTCCAACTTAAGTTGGTTGTATAGACATCTTAGGGACCCTCTACTCCTCACCATTGGATCCATATCTTTGGGCGAGGGTGAGGTCTGAGGATTGAAGAGTTCATTTGCAATCTTGTTGTAGAGGTAACTAATAATAAAATTAACCAAGAGCACTATCCATCCTATTTACTTTACTTGTCTCTTGATGGTCTTGAGTTTCCATATGCAAAGTTTATTCCAAAAGCAAGTATTGTAATTCTCTTAACAAGTGCCTTCTTTTTATGTTTCAAGTTTAATATCACATTTGACATTTAACATTTCCTTGTTCACATTTTCCAAGCTAATTACTAATTGTGGAGTTTTGGCAAGATATGTTTCAATGTTTTGATTCCTAAATTTGATTATCTCAAAGGCATTTTCTGTATCTTGCAATATCTTGTGCTAACAATCTTTTGTTTGCATTGCAGGACTACTTTGCTTTCAATTTTTGAGAGCATAACATTTTACTTCTTGAGCAAACATATATATCTTTCAATTGTTGAGAAAATTCTGTATAAGGCACTGGTTTGTGGTTTTATCATGTTAATGATTGTCATTATTATTTCAAGTTGCTCCCATCATATTTTCTCATAAATCTTTAAAAGTAATCCAATTTCACTCTAATATTCTCCTAGAAACTCGAATCTTTAACTTAGTTTTCCTTTAGGGACCACCCCCCTTAGCTGACCTAGGAGAGAGCTAAAACAGAGAGAGTCGAGATCAGTGTGACCCCCCGTTCTCTGAGATCCTTGCCACCAACCACACCTTGTGGGGTTGAAGGCTTTTTCCACTGACTTGTAAGTAGGTGCAAGGAAAATTTTAAGGGTGGGATACTATTTTCAAGTTTAAAACATGGGCGAATCTCACTAGTCCCTAATATCAAAACTATAAAATGTTTATTGATATATTTGTAAAATGATTCAAATTTATAATGATTTTCTATATACTATATATATAACGTTGGCGATTTTTAAATTAAAATAATTTTTAATTTTAAAATTTGGGCAAATCATTTTTATAAAAAAGGAAATTGGTGAATCTTTTTTTTGGAAAAAACATGGAAAATTAGCCCACCTGCGAATATTAGCCCCTAAAATTTTCCATGGGTAGGTGTAGGCGGTAAGGAGAAGCAATAACAGGCTGCACTTGGGAGAATACTGCTACAACACGACATTTCACATGTCCATCGGTATGTCTCCATTTTATGCTTTTTATGGCTGTAATGCACTGACTTTTGCTGATGTGATGTTTGGAGCTAGCAAGGCCCCCAGGGCTAAAGACTGGATCTAGGAGAGCCAAGTCATTCTCAGGGCTCTCAAGGATAACTTGGCAACAACCCAGAATCAGCAAAAGATGTATGCAGATAGAGGCCGCGTGGAGAGGCAGTTTGAGGTGGATGACTTAGTGTATCTTCGGCTTCAGCCATACAGGCAATCTACGCTGAACCAGAAGAGAGCTGAGAAGCTCAAGCCACGTTTTTATGGGCCATACAGAGTGATCTGATGGGTTGGAGAGGTGGCATATGAGCTGGAGTTTCCACAGGGGAGTCTGACTCATAACATTTCCCATGTCTCATGCCTGAAGAAGGCTCTGGGACAATAGGTGACAGCTACTACGGAGCTCCCTCCTACAGATGATGAGGGGCATTTGGTGCTACAGTCGGAGGCCATCCTTGATACCAGGGAGAGACACCTGAGGAGCAAGGTGGTGAAGGAATATATGATCAGGTGGAGGAAGTTGGAACCTTCCAGATGAGGATGCTACCTGGGAGGGAGAGAAGATCCTGCAGCATCCATCTTTGCAGTTGCTTGAGGAAAAGCAACATTTTGGCGGGGAGGACTGTAATATTCCAAATTAGCAGTCAGCTAGTTGGAATATTAATTTTGATTAATTTTTCCTTTTTCCTAATGTTAAATAGAAATAAAGTGGGTAAGGGGATCCACAAATAAACTATGCAGCTAAAGTGCTTTCCTAAAGTCACTAGAGGCAAATATTGAGACTGTAGTGGGGTTCATGTGGCCACCCACTCGAATGAGGCAGCGTCCTAGTGGCAGCGTGGGAGAGGCATCACAGTGGGCAGCGCAAAGATAGGCCGAAGGAGGGGCAACGAAGTCTAGGTGGGCCCAAGGGAACGTTGGAGGCTCATCTTGGACAAAAGAGGATGAGAGCAACTCATTCCTCATTCATTCATCACTTATTTTCTGTCATATTGACTGTAGCATGCTTGAGCTATTTAGCCTAGTCTGCAAATGTTGTTTAGCACAGAGATTTCCAAGCGGAGATCTCAACCTCTAACTTAGGGGACTTCTGTGAAAATTTTTGAATATTACTTATGCAGAAACCCTACTATTAAATCTGGTTATACTTCTCCTACATAATCAAGTAATTAATGCTGAAATTTCAGATTAACATCGAAGTAAACACATTAACAGTTCTTCACCGATTCAGATCTAAGAAGAATACATGCACACAGACAAAGTGACACACAAGATTTTCTGGACAATTGTCCCCAGAAAAACCCAATGCGGGAAAACCGGTCTTCTAGCTGGTGGATGGTTTATATTATTAAGTAGATTCTAAGTACAACAAATATGGGCACCTTACTAGTTAACCTGACAGAGAAATATAAGATCTGCAGCAATACATGTTGTTCCGGAGACTGAAAATTGGACTGATTCACACCCTTAAATGGACTTACAGAACTCAGCCCCTTTCTGCCTCTAGAAACCCTAGCGCTGCTCTAAAGCTGCCTGCGTCAGCTTTGTTGGCCTGCTGATGCCCCTGCGCTGCTCAGGAGGGGGCTGCGTAACCCCAGACTGGGTGACACAGTCCTTACGCTACCCTAGTTGGACCAGCGTAACCCCTGATGGCCCCCTGCTACCTTTGTGCTGCCCTTTATGGGTCTACATAGAACTTGCGTAGTGGCTGAAACCCTTTGCGTTGTGTAGCTGCTGCTTCCTTTACGCTGCTCTGGATGCTGCTTCTCTGCCTCTTGCTGACTCTTGGCTCTGGGATCAGATCATCCCCTTAGCCAATACTACCCCTCGCTGCAGCTGAAACACTTCTGGAAATTCTTAGCAAACCCGCCCTAGAATTCCAGCTTAGTCTCACTTTTCTGCCTCCATGTGTGTGTTCTCCAACTGACCCCAAGCCTTTCCTTTATACTTTCTCGTTGGGAAACCAACGGCCATGATCTAATCTTGATTCGACGGCTAAGATTAAAAGAAAGCTTGATCTCTATGATTTAAGTCATTTCCATCACATGTTTAAATTAATTACCTTTAATATTTTAATTTTCCTAAGTTAGACTAGGGTCCTTAATTAAAAATATTAATTAATTAACTTTCTCTTAAACCGGATGGAATTTCTCATATCCCTTTCTGGGTCTTGGAGATCTCACGTACTCTAGTCCCACCACAAAGTTTGGGAGCTAGAGCACATCCGAAGCTACCTCAACACTCCCTCTTAGCGAGGAATGTGCTCTAGTACAACATTGCTTCAACCTGAAACTCTGCACTGATCTCTGGTGTGGGTCTCTGCGCTGATGCTTCACTTGCTGTCCTTCATCACTGCCCTGCTGTTGCCATTCTGTACTGCTGCCCACGACTCTACCATAGCCACTGCCACATCTGTATTGCAACTCCCTCTCAATCTTTTGCATCGCGTTGCCAACTGCTGCACTGCAACTTCAGTTGCTGAGAGAACAACTGAACCTCCTGCCCAATCTTTGACAGACAAGTCAGCTGGGCTGCATCCTCATCACTGAAGCTCCATAAGCTGTTGATCTTTGTTGTCATCTAGAGATGGCTACTCAGCCACGACTCTGCATTGCGTAAGCAGACTTCCTCTACGCTGATGAAGTCACATCAGCCCCTGCACTGAAATCCCCTACGTCGTTGTTGCGCTGCACTGTCCTCCTGAAGCCTCTATGCTGCTGCAGCTCTGCTCTGCGTAAGCCAGCCTTCTCTACGTTGCTAAAGTCACAGCAGCCTTTGCGTTGCTACTACTACATCTGCACTGCGCTGCTCCCTTCAGCTTCTAGCTTTGCCTCTGCTCCATCTGTGATTCTCTGCACCCACTGCTCTCCTTGTCCCGCTACTATCTTAAGGCTCTCGTAGCTCGGATGTGATCCAAGAGCTGAGCTACTCAAGGATCCTGCCCCCACTCTGTAGCTGCTCTATAGATCCATGTTGCCCCATTTTCGTGGTTCATGAGCGCTCATGGCTACGTCATCTTCGGAACCATCATCCGCCACAGCAGCCTTGGAGGTAGAAGCTTCCTTGTCCTTCTTCTTCTTAGGACAATTGCTGGCGAAATGTCCTAATTCGCCGCACTGGAAACACTTGATCTTGGATAGATCACGCTTCTTCCTCCCTTGCTGCCTCTTTGATGCCAAGGTTGCATCTTCTTCCTCTTCCTTCTTCACTCTACTCGATCTGGTGTTGTATTGTCTCTTGGTGAACCGTCTAAGTTCTTCTTGGCGGAGGATCGCCCACATATTGTCCCAGTTAGGAAGGTCTGCTCTGCCCAAGATACTTTGGACAAAAGTTTCTCAGTCCTCTGTGACCACATTGAGTGCAGTCCTCACCATCACATCATCCTCCACTTTCGCTCCCATGACAGATAACTTATCCCTGATCGCCTGTAATCTAAAAAGGAAGGGTTCGATCTCTTCCCCCTTGGCCATCATGAATAACAACATCTAATTCTCTAGAATCAGTCTCCTCTGGATGGATCTTCCCTCATATAGGGCAGTTACGGATTTCCACATCTCATTAGCCGTTTTATTTTTGGCTATGTGTGGTACTACATGATCCTTAACCCTGTCCATTATGAAGCGCTTGGCATGTGACGCAGCTTCTTCGTGCTTCTTCAGGAGATCTGCACTAGGACTTTCTCTGCATGATCCCTTAGACCGTATGCCTCCATGACTACCAGGATTTTGGCCTTCTAGACTGCAAAGTTGGAGAGACCATCCAACCTATCCTGATCACGTAGTCCGTGAGGTGCCATCTGCTCAGATCTACTCTGTCGGAACAAATCTTCCTCTCCCCGCTTCTCAATTGAATCTTGGATCTAGGGTCCTTCTCGAAAAGGCACCCTCTGCGCCCTCTGACAGCTGACCTCCTCTCTTGGAAGTCTGCCAAATCAAACGAATCACCTCTGTTCGATCCTCTGATCGATCTGCAGATTTCTTAGGATGGAAATTCTCTGAGAAGTTTTTCTCCTCTCGCTCTTTGTCAACTAATGCTCAGGTTAATTTTCGCAACTTCAGAAATTTAACCCCACCAGCAACTGTTGAAGCTCTGCAGCACTGCTTCCGACACTCTGGATCAACAACGGCTTCAGGATTGCGTCACCCTGGTTGGCCTCTACATGGGCAGACAGTCCTAGTACAGCCTCTGCGCTGCCTCTGCGCAGAAAGTACGTGGGCCTTCGTGGAGACTACGTAGGGACTACGTCACTCTGGCCTCTGCGTGGCTTTGCTCCCTTCTGTTGTTTCGATGTCCCTTCTGGTCCAGATTTCTGCAGCTACTGTTGCTTTCTGCAGCAAGGATTCTTCAGTCTTTTGCTGGTGATCCTGCTAGATCTGCAATCGCTTTGATACCATGTGAAAATTTATGAATATTACTTATGCAGAAACCCCATTATTAAATCTGGTTATACTTCTCCTACTTAATCAAGTTATTAATTCTGAAATTTTAGATTAACATCGAAGTAAACACATAACAGTTCTTCACTGATTCAGATCTAAATAGAATACATGCACACAGACAAAGTGACACACAAGATTTTATGGACAACTGTCCCCAAAAAAACCCAATGCGGGAAAATCGGTCTTCTGGTTGCTGGAGTGTTTATATTATTAAGTAGATTCTAAGTATAGCAAATCTGGGCATCTTATTGGTTAACCCGACAGAGAAATATAATATCTGCAGTAATACTTGTTGTTCCGGAGATTGAAAATTGGACTGATTCACATCCTCAAATGGGATTTACAGAACTCAGACCCTTTCTGCCTCTAGAAACCCCAGCGCTGCTCTGAAGCTGTCTACGTCAGCCCTGCTGGCCTACTGATGCCCCTGATCTGCTTAGGAGATGGCTGCGTAACCGTAGACACACCAAATTGAAGTTTCAATGAAAGATGGTACACATACACAATATAGGAATAAAACAACAGTTTAACATCTAAAGGAAGTCAGAGCATGTTCCCATGAGTTCTAAGTAAGTAGATATAAACTAACTGCAGAGATTAAACATGAAAAATAAAAGACAAATAACTCATTGAACACTTATTCGAATCTCAGGTGAAGAAGGCCAAAACATCCACTGTATATTACTGAATCTGAATTTTTTACAAAAATAATAGTGTAGTACAATACTCTCCAACCCTTTGATATTCGATCTTCTATCTATAAATAGACTCTTTTTACATTACATAGGATGTTGGATCTTCGAACCTTGACTCTGACAACTAATCATACCTGACAACCCTATTTCTAGAACATAAAAAGACACCTATTCATTTAAGAGTTTCTCTCTTAATGGGACTCTAATTACTTTTATTTCCTCCACTTCTCTAATAGTGGGATCAATACATAGATAGGGATCAGATGCTCGAATGGCATTCTCCATGACATAATACATAAATGTACTTTCCAAGAATTTAGCAACAATTGTCCTATTTTCTAGGAAAGAATCAACATTAACTATGATTTTGTCTTCATGCTCTTTTGTATGAATGGCATACATGCCAAGTGATGAATATTTGCTGAGATGTCTCCTTATCTGCTTAGATGCCTCCACGTGGCTCGCTGGTCTTCCATATACATTTCGAACCTTAAAAAACCCTTCAAAAACACCTCGCTGCAAAATAGAGCATCTTTAGGCAGTTTCATAGCATAGTTTAGTAGCGAGTTGGTTTCTGTCTTTTAACTTTTCCTTCTGCCACCTCTACTGGTCAAAAAGCACTTGTCAGGTCAAAATATCTAAATACTATCAAACTCCCTCCTTAGTTCTTCATAAAACTTATTTTAAAGGCCAAAAGAAATCTTCAGAAATTTCGTAGCATTTTTCGGCCTTCAAGCCTGGAGCTCGCTACGAAATTGCCTAATAAGGCAAAAATTGCAGATTTTGTAACTTTCTTCAAAAATTGATCTCCTAAGCCAAAATTTATGTCACTTGCAAGCTATAAACCTTAACAAAAATGTTTCAACTCAACTCTTCAGTCCTTGGGTGTTTCATCTTCATTAACAACTGGTTGACCTTCAGGTACTTCAATCACTTTCATTCTCAGTCTTCTCTTCTCTAGTTCATCTTGAATCATATCCATTTGTTCCTGAAGGTCTTCCACTTGATTTTGTAATGATCTATTTTCATCTTGCAAGTGTAGGTTCATCTTCCTGCTATGTTTGACCACAAGTCTTAGAGGCTGGGTCCTTTTCAGCAATCTTTTAGAATTACTCATAATTTTGAAACACTTGAGAGTTGATTGTCCCATTTTTTCATCATCTGATCAAACTCAGCCTTTTCAGACATGTGCTTCTCTGCTTCCAACTTTAACTCAAGTATTTCTTCTCTTGCTTCACTTAGTTGTTCTGTGAGAAGTTTTGTTTCTGATTTTCCAACCATCTTCTCCTTTCCCTTTCTTTGCATAGTGACAAATTCTTCTGTTGCTGGGGATAAATCTATGATGTTTTCTGGTTGCATACCTTCACTAACTTTTTTTTTCTCTTTTGCTTTCCATGTCCTTCTTTGCAATCTGTGACCTGGTCATTGGCTTCCTTGGTGGAAACATGAAGCCAGCATCCTCTCCTACAAAATCCAACTTCTTGACAGACTTACCTTTTTTCAATTTTCTTCCATCACCTTCAATATCTTTTGCCTACACTATTGGGGACTCCACAATATCTATTGTGTGGAGGATGTCTTCCAGATTTCCTTTGGCCAATGTCTGACTCCTTGTTATCCTCTTATTGCTTTGTTTGCTAACTTTCTGTTTATGTTTTGTAGGTGTTGGCTGAGGGATATCAGTTTCTTGCAGAGGTTCTACTTCAATATCCATTGGTTCTACAGGAAACTGTCTTCCTTCTTCATCAATATCTTCTATTACAGCTGGAGATGCAGTAGTTTTAGGTTTTGAAACTTTCTTTGGAGTCATTGCATCTACTTCATACCCACTCATAAAAAGAAAAGAGGTCCAATCTCTATTTAACCTTTTCAACTCTTCCAGCACTAACAGTTTTATCAGACCATGGTGAAATACTGATGTTTTATTATCTTCTGACTTGACCTGAACTTTATCTGACATCTTTCCCAAACTTCTGTATATAAAAGAAGGGTAGTTCAAGTGGCTGCTTACCAACAAAATGCAGGAGTCTAATATGATAATAATAAACCATGTGGAATCTCCCTTCACAGGTGAAGTATTTTTGGATCACTAGCAGCAGCTTTGCATAATTCTCTTTCATATAACCCTTGGGGATGCCATTGGTCATATCAGCTCCTCTGTGCTCCTGCTTGAGAAACTCTTCACAACCTTGCATTCTGGACTTTGTCCCTTTGAACCATTCTTCACCACTTCTAGGAATTTTTGTAGCTTGGGAGATGATATATGGTGATACTGTGAAATTCAAAATCCCAACTTTTGATGTTGTCCCTGTAAAATTTGTTGCAAAGTCTTTGGATACCTGTGCATGGAAACCCTGCAATTTCTGGCAGAACTGAAGGCAATCCGTCTTCCTGAAAGCCTCCATAGCGATCTTCATTCAACAACTTCAAATCCATAGGCTCATATCTTACGCAATGACCACCCTTATTTGTTTTCTTCTTTGATGCCATGATGCTTTATAGTATATACTTCTTGTTGCCTCGCTTGTTGATGACACCTGCAGAATCAAATTCGAACAACAACCTGCTTTGTGTGGTGAAGCAACTCTTAAACAGTGACAGATAGATACTTCATATGCAAGAATTGGACGTTGGATGACAAAGAGCAGCTTGGGGATAAAGTTTTAAAAGTAATTTTGACAACTCGGAGTTTAATGATGACACATGAGACCATAAAGACAATGATGACAACAAATACTGCTTTGCATGTTTGGGAATCATAGTAACAAACTCGAATGACCTTACCCCTTACTTTGTCTTACTGAAAATTGACACCTCACACCACTCTGATACTCTACAGGAAAAAACCCAGTTTCATAGCGAAAACCATTTAACTGTTAACAGATTCGCTACGGAACTGTCAGGCAGTTTCATAGCGAAATCTACTGATTTGCCATGTAATTCACTACGAAACTGTGTAAAACTGATAGGTGTAATATTTGGTGATTAAAACGCATGGGGATGAGAACTAGATGAGATGAGATTCATTTGACTGATATGACATGGTTAGAGGCGGGTTTAAAACTTAAGGTAGACATCACCAAATGCCATTTTTTTCAAAAATTTCATGAAAATGACTTATGAGACAGCATGAACCTAGGTAAATGACATGTAGGACCCTATCAATGAAAGTGTTAAAACTAATGAGTGATAACATGTTCTATGCTTAGAGCAGTTTACTTCAATCTTATAAGCCCAATTCAATTTCCAAATATGTAATCACATAAACATTGACCGTAAATGCTGATAGAACATAAATAAACCGACAGAAAACAAGCCAAAGACAAGAGACACAATAATTTTGCAGATGCCAGGGGGAAATTCCCGAAGAAAAACAAGAAGCCAAATAAATACCAGAGGTATCTAGCTACCATGAGTACAATATGAGCCTGGATCATTTGAAGAAGCTGTAAAGCATCAAGTCTGGAAGGATGCGATACACAAAGTGTACGAGTCCATTATGAAGGGTGATGTCTGGGATATGGTCCCTAGACCACAGGACAAAGCTGTTGTCACCTTGATATAAGATCAAGCATGGATCTGATGGGAAAATGTGCTGCCTGAGACTTCTCTCTAGGAAGGCATTGCTTATGATTGCACCTGTAATCTATTATTACTCTTGTTGCTACGCAAGGACGGAATCCTCATCAGATGGATAGACCGCCTTTCTGCATGGTGCAATAAAGGAAGAGGTGTATGAAGAGCAACCTCTGGGATTCGAAGTCCAGGATCGAGACACCCATGTTTGCAAGTTCGCTAGCCCGCAGGGCTTGGTACGAGAGGATAGATAGCTACCTGATGAAGTTGGGCTTCACTTGTAGTAATGCTGATCCAAACCTTTACTTCAAGGTTGATAGAGAAAAGCCTCTCATTCTGGTGTTGTATGTGGACGACCTCTTCCTGACAGGTGCTGACCCTCTCATTCATTAGTGCAAGAGGGAGCTCGCTGCTGAGTTCGAGATGAAGGACCTAGGACTGATGCATTACTTCCTAGGCTTGGAGGTCTAGCAGAGACCTGGCGAGATTTTCCTTTCTCAAGGAAAATATATTGTGAAGCTTCTGGAAAGATTTGGTATGGTGAACTGTAAGTCGGTGTCGACACCGATGGAGCTCAACTTTAAGAAGTTGAGTGGCAGCGCCGCTAGGCCCGTGTTAGAAAATCCTACTAAGTATCGTCAACTCGTAGGGGCCCTGATGTTCTTAGGGAACATTCGTCTGGACGCAAGTTGTGTAGTGAACACTTTGAGTCAACACATGGTTGATCCTCATAAAATTCACTGGGTTGGTGCCAAGAAACTCTTGAGATATCTCTAGGGCACGATAGACCATGGGCTAAGATACACTGCCGAGAGTATGACACTCCATGGATATACCGATGCCGATTGGGTTGGCAGTGTGGTGGATCGCAGGAAGACATCTGGATGCTACTTCACACGTAGATCTGCTACGGGCAGGAATCTGAAGTCGGTAGCCTTGAGCACCGCTGAGACCGAATACATTGCAACATGTATGGCCTATTTTGAAGTCACTTGGTTGCGAAAGCTCTTTAGTGAGTTGTTCGAGCATGTGCTAGATGCCACCGTTATCCTTTGTGATAACCAGAGGGGTATTCGTTTGTCATAGAATCCCGGGTTCCACGATTGATCCAAGCATGTTGATGGCTGGTACCACTTTATCTGGGATATGGTACAGCGAGGCGCCGTAAGGCTCGACCATATAGGAACTGATGAGCAGATCGCAGATATTCTCACAGTGCCCTTGGGGAAAGTCATGTTCCTAACATTCCGTGAGAATCTTGGAATTGTGGAATGACCCTATTTGGAGGGTCATGTTGGACAATGAGCTCTGGGAGCTCCAGGGGGGTTTTGGGGATAGCTTCTTGGTGCTATAAGCAACCACAGGGCAAGGCTTGCCGAACCTAGTTGGTGTGCTTCCGCCCCACCATGATGATATTGAGTTGGTTTACCTCTCTTTGATCTGTGCCCCGTATGCATCCTACCCATGGAGTTTCGGACTCATGGGAAGTACCTCTCATTTGGCCAATGAGGTGGGAAATGTGAATAGAGACCATAGCAAGACCAATGGACACATCGGAGATTGACGTACTCTCTATGTCTAGGATGGCACGTGTCCAACCACTTGATCTGGGATCAAGTTTAGCGAGGTTTTGGACCTCCAACTAACTTAGGGTCAGTGAAACTAACTTCGGACTAGTGTATGACTCTCTCGAGTCCAAGAGAGGTTTCAGATCTCCAACTGACTTCAGGTTAGTGAAACTAACTGCGGGTTAGTATATGACTCTCTCGAGTCCAAGAGAGGTTTCGGACCTCCAACTGACTTCGGGTCAGTGAAACCAACTTCGGGTTGGTGTGTGACTCCTTTGAGTCCAATGAGGTTTCGGACCTCCAACTGACTTCGAGTCAGGTAAACCAACTTCTGGTTGGTATGAGACTCTTTGTGAGTCCTATAGAGGTTTCGGACCTCTGGGCTGAATCTGTCAACCAGGAATGATGTCTTGGTGACTGACCCACTTCTGTTCTGAAATAAAGAAGCCAGCAAAGCAAGTTACGGCAGGATGACGCACGATGTTTGGATGGCACTGGTGGATGGAGTTCTCCCTAGTTGAGAGGGCGTTTTAATTTTGGACAACTAGTCCAAACTCCATGATTTGATGCTCAGATGACGAAGCCAATATTTTTATTGGGTTCCTCCTTCAGAGAGGTGCAAGATCGATCTAAAGATCATCTTGATCGAATGAGCAGAACATGTATTTTGAATTTATTCCACATGTGCAAGGTCGACCTATTTTATCCCACATGCATAAGAGATGTGTCACACACCCCCAATGATTCCTATATATTGGAGAGACTTGGAGTTCATTATATACACACAATGTGTGGAGGCATTTTCTTCTCTCTTGATGGTGATGGAGTTGCGTTCTTTGTTCTGCGTTTAGGGCTTCTTGGTGCAGCATCTTTGTGAAGCATTCTTGATTAATAGTCTTGGGGTTGTGTGACACATGTGGGAGGCTGACCTTATGAAGACTTTGCTGGTTGAAGCATCCTGCTAATCGTCGTAACGCCACCATCCTATATCTTTGTTTTTGGCTTGTCTTCCATCAATCTATTGGTATGTTCTATCTGCATCTTACTTTACTTATGGCCTAGAAGGTTAAAGTGTATTTGCATCTAAGCATAGAACATGTATGGAAAATTAACAATCACACTTTCAAACACTTTGAAATTTGAGCTATCACTTAGGTCCTGATCCAAATCTGATCACTCCTCCCCATTAGGAATCTTTTGGACCCCAAAAGACTGATTACCTGTTCAGTAGATGAGAGTACAACACCCTCACATTTCCAGCCTCCTTACACTTTGCTTTACTTGGCTTAGTGCCTTTGAGCCCCAACTCGAAGGTAGTCAACACATCCCCTCTTTGATACTCTTGTCCTCCTGTCAAGAATTGTATCCTCTTTGAGCTCATCCAGAAATTTCTGGCGAGAAAACTTCAAATGAAGGTAGCTGAACATCATTTCCTTGATCATCGATCAAAGGTGGCTCAAACAAACGTAAGTTTTCAACATAAATGCATACATGACTAAAATTTGCATATGTACAAATGAATGTATGTCTTACTGGGTCAAAAAGTCAAACCACTTCTATGGCGATTTTTGCTACTGAAAATCTTCTTCTTATGAAACATTTATTCTCACATCAATGATGGAATCTTTGGTTCCATTTTCGCCAGTCTTTTTATCCTCTTGCTTCAAATGCTTGGGATGATTGGTTGGATGCAATGTCCAACATTGGGCAATGAAATGTCCCTTCTTCTGGCAATGTGTGCAATTCTTTTGCATCTTTTGTGAAAGTTGCATTCGCTTCAACTGTTTCCTGTATGCCTTCATCCTCTTGCAACATTTTGAAACTTCATGGTTACACAAACCACAGTAGGAACAACAACTCTTTCTTCCTTTCATGCATGTAGATTCGCCATGCTTAGCATAAACATAATCAACTTGACTATGGGAATAATTATACCTCAAATGTTGCTTTGCATGTCCATCTTTTTTACCTTCTTGAGGAGATGAACTTGTAGAGGTTCCAGCTTCCTTTTGAAGACTAACATCAGTGTTCTTGTCTTGATAGTTGTTAGAACTCTATTGCTCGCCATAAGCTGCATGTCTACAAACATCTTGCTGCAACATAGGCTTCAAACAATGGCATTCAACTCGAAAACAAACTTGACATGTTTTTAGATTTGAAATTGCAACAAAAATTCTTTTGTGGATATGCCTCAAATGCCTTCATGGCGGTAGAGTTTTCGCCATAAGATTGAACATAGCCTAGACCAGACTTCTTAGGCATTTTCTCAACCAAAATAGGACCAATCATGCCTTGTGCATGTTTGCCTAGACCCTTGCCTTCATAGCCCATTTTTAACATCAACTTGGACCCTATACCTCTAGTGTTCTTTTCAAATGAACCTACACATCTATTTGAAGGGAAATTTGAAGACAAATTTGAGTGATTTACCTCTGCTTTAAGCATGTGTTTGGTTAAGGCCTCTTGGGCATGATGGAGTTGCATCTCCATCTCATGCATTTTTTGAAGTCCTTCTTTCTCTTGCTTCATAGCAACCAATCGCTCATGAAGTCTAGTGCTTTCTCTTCCATCTTCATACAGAGTTTGCACCATATCTTTCAGGATGTAGAAGTCTCGCTTCATCTCTTCATCGAAGAGTCTTGTAAAGGTGGGGGATTTAGAAACCTCACTTGATGAAGTTGTCATCATTATGTAAATGAACTAAAGAACTTCAAAAAAAATTCACAAAGCTTCAAAACAATTGATAAAGCTTCTTAAAAATATGGTTGTAGATTCAAGCTCTTTTCTACAGCTTGTATCTCTTCTTCAAGCAACCTTTTTTGCAAGCAATCCCTCTTGTGCTTCAAGGGTTGCCTTGAGGTCCTTTGGATAAGGAAAATGCTTTCAGCCTTCTTCCTTCTTGTCCTCTTCTGGAATTAGCTAACAGTAGCTCCCCTTCACCTCTAGCAAACTCAAACTTGTAAGCATCAGTCAATTTGCAAACAGTTAAATTCTTTGCATTGTTAAACACCTTTCAAGTCAAACAAGCAACCTAGTGCTCTGTCAAGTAAGAACCTAGTTCTCTGTCAAGCAAGCAACCTAGTGCTCTGATACCATATGATCTGAAATGGGTGGATAACTTGTTATTCTTTGCAAGCACCTCCCACTCATATAAACAAATTAAGATCTAGCTTATACTTGACTTTGTGGAATTGAATTCTTGATTCAGGTGTATGTGTTTAAAATTGTTTTAATGCTTTACGTGTGAAGAATTAAACATTTGTTTTTGCAGATATTAAGCATGTACAACAACCATAAAGTGCAGCAAATAAGCATCAACACATAACAACAAATTTAATAAATGAGTTCACCCGAATGTCGTGGGCTACGTCTCCTTGAGCCCTTGTCAATTGACTTGGCTCTTTGGGATTACGATGAATAATTTTCTTTTACAAGTTACTAACTCAACTCCAATGGTTATTTGGACTATACCATTGGGTTTAGAATACCATCATACCCCTGGAATGGCTGCTATCTCTCTGAATATGGACCTAGGCTCCCTTAGACTTGACCTCTTCTGTCAGTGCCCTTAAGCTTCCCTGAGCTTCTCTGTGGCACTAACTCCTTAAGAAATCCTTTTCTGTCCCTGAAACATTTTCTACTGTCTCCAGCATATATCAGACCTTCAAAATAGACTGATCATTTGCTCCAAATGAGCTCTGGCTCCCCAATCTAGGCCTCCAACCCCTGTTGGCTCTAGGCTGCCAGAAACTTCCCTATGGCTTCTTCGGCTCTAAAAGCCTCTAAATGGCTCTGCAAATCTTTCCATTGGATTTAGAATGTCCAAAATAATCAGAATATACTATTCACTTGCTGAAAAAGGCCTTTGCCTACTCTGGTTATGCCCCAAACACCTGGTGGCACCTTGTGGCTCTGGGCTCACTGAAAACTTCCTTGAAGCATCTCGGCCTTTAGAAGTCTCCAAATGCTTCTGCAAGTCCCTCCATTGGATTCAAAAGGTTCAAGATAGTCAGAATAGACTACTAGTTTGCTGAGAATGGTCTCTGGCTGCCCTGGATATGCCTCATTCTCCTGGTGGCCCCCGGTGGCCCTAGTGGCCCTTGGAACTTCTCTGAAGTAAAATCAAGCTTAGAAGTCCTCTAATGGCTCTGAAAACCTCACCAATGGCTCTGGAATGTCCAAGAAAGTCGAAATTGACTATTCACACTCTCAGAATGGTCGAATAATGCTCAAGATAGAGCATAATCAATTTTGTCCAATAAACCCCTAGGAAAACTCCACTAATTGTGGAGGACTTCAGTTAGCTGGAGTTAATTTAGCCAAAACCCACAAAAATAGGGCGCGCTTCCAAATTTACTGCCGGAAACACCGTTAGCAATAAATTTAACCGTTGGGGTGGCCACATGACCCCATACACTGCGCTCTCGTTGGAGGTTAGCGTAACTGAAGGCGGTAATCCCGGGTCGAACTCCAGTTTTAAAAGGTTGGTTAATGAATCTGTCGGATGAAACCGTGCGGCGATAACGTTAAGGTTTATGCCATGTGAATGTTTAAACGGTTGGTGGTTAAAACTGCGTCGTGGTTTAGCCCTTGGGCATGGGCTAAGGCCATATGGGGAGGGGCTGGCCCCTCCAACCCACAACGCAGTTTTAATCAAACGTTAAATAAAAATTTTAACCCATTATGGTTAATTCATGCATGTAGAGTGAGCGGTAAGACATCCACGTGCTCGGAGGGTGGTCTCGCGGTCGAACCCTGTCCACTCCACCAAAATTTTACACAACCAATCCTAGGCCACGTGGTAGCCTCTGGGCCTGCCACGTGGCAGCCTCTCATTGGCCAAAAACAAAACATACAGTCCATCTGTCCAATAACAATGCGACACTTGTCCTCCTTTGACTGGCCCAGAAGGAATATTTCGGGGAATATTTCAAGAATATTCCTTGCAATATTCTTTTTGCTTACTGTACCCTTGCCCAATCAACTCTGGTCAAATGTCGAAAATTGCAGTTTACAGGACCTTTCAAAATGCGATAACTTCTTCATACGATGTCGGTTTTTCGAACCGTTCGCGGTGCCAGAATTAGAAAGATGAGATCTATCAGGTCGCTTAGGTTCGACACACTTTCGAACAATTTCAAATTTGAGCTATTAGTTAGGTCCTGATCCAAATCTGATCAACCAGTGATCAAAATATCTATTTTTCACATCATATTAGGATTCCATTCTGAAATTTTTTATCATTCCACTAGGTCATGCAAAAATTTGGTCACTGATTAGGATATTGAGATCATTACTACTCCTTTCACTTCCATGGTTAATGGACATCATCATGGTCAGGTCACTCATTATTGAAAGAGTCCCATAGTCATCATGGTCATCATTCAGCTCATTCTTCCATGTTGTGCCATCATTAGGAAATAAGGTCAAAATCATGAAAATTGGTCATTTCACCATCAAATTCATCTTTTGAAGGAGTAGTAATAGTCAAAGGTATTCAAAAATTTCAGGTTCCAAACTATCATTTCCAAGTAAGTGGTTTTGTGTTTACCATATTTATCTCTCAGTTGTGCTTGGAAAGCTCATTTCCCTCTCCTAGGGTTTTGAGGGCATTTTTCTTGGTTCCATGCCTTCCATGGTTAAATTATCAACAATACTTGTATCTTGATGCTCTTACACCTTCCCGTATCCTTAAAATACCTTCCTAAACACTTCCCATCACTCCTATCCCTCAAAATCATCATTTTTCCCAAACCCTATCCTATTGCTACAATTTGACACTTTTCTAGACTAGGCCTGTGTTTTTCCTTTGGAATCGTTGTCGCAATGCATTGTTCAGTGCACCGCGATAACGCCGGGATTGGGGTCACACTATCCCCAATCTCTCTATTTAAGCTGTCTCCTTGCAAGCTAAGGGAGGTAGACCCTATTATAAATGAGGATGAAGAATCTAGGAGACACAGCTAAAACATCAAATACTTGATAAAACGAACGAGATTCCACAGATCTAAATTAGATTTCACGTTTAAGACCAGTGCCTTATGGAGTCAAACAAAATCCCGTTATGCAATTATAAACGAGTAAGTGACGATTAACTGTTGCTTATTAAAACATGATTTGATCACAATGATATTTAATTGAAAAACACCACAACCATGCATTAAAATATCTTAAACCCACAGCAATATTATCACAAGATGAAAAATGCCAGATATCCGCAATATTTCCAGATTTATGATGCTTCAATTAATTTCGATCTAGAAAATGTTTCTATAGTCAAAACTTTAGATAAAAATTTCAAAGCTCATTTGACCACAGAAAATTTGAATTTTTTTTTTTATATTTTGTATTTTATAATTTTTTTAGAAAATTTTGGAATTTTTTATTATTTTATTATTTTTAAATCTTTTTCAAATTTACAAAAAAAAAAATTAAAAAAAAAATCTA
Source organism: Pinus albicaulis (assembly GCA_034641835.2). Classification (NCBI taxonomy): domain Eukaryota; kingdom Viridiplantae; phylum Streptophyta; class Pinopsida; order Pinales; family Pinaceae; genus Pinus; species Pinus albicaulis. The sequence continues at coordinate 19,965 of JAXQQM020062345.1, read as the reverse complement.
AAGCTTAAATCTAAAGAAAAGTTAGAATTTAAATCCAAATCTAGAATCTAAAATTAAAAATCTAAATCTAAGTTACAACTTAAATCTAAATCCTAAAGTTAAATCTAAAATTAAAATAAAACCAAAATCTAAATTAAAACTAAAAATTTAAAGCTGAACTTAAACTAAATTAAAATTAGAACAAAACTAAATCTAAACTAAATCAAAATTAAAAAATGAAAGTCTACAATCTAAGCACTAAAACTAAATTGAAATAAATGCTAACCAATTTTAATATTTAAAATCTGAATAAATAAATCCTAAAACAAAACTAAAACGAAAGCAAACTAAGCCTAAAGTCCCCAAACCTACGCTAAATGAAAACAAACAATAAAAATCAAATCTACGTTTAACAATGAGCCTACACAAACAAATAAAATCGAAACTACAATCCTTAAAAATGAAATTGATCAAAATAAAAATGCAGGCGTAAAAAATTTAGCGCGATTTGTGTTTCTTTGTTTGTATTTGCAGGTCGAAGCTTAACGTTGGAGACGGCTTGGACGACGGACAGAGGGTTCGATGGAGTAGAAATGTATGCGGAAATGGACAAGCGTGGAAAAAGGAAAGGTGGAGCTGCAGAGAAGGGTTGACGTCAAAGACAGGGCCAGCGTGAGATCTGGCTCAAGGGGCAAACAGAAAGGGTGCAGATCGATGGGACAGAGGCTCGATGTCAAGGGAAATCGAGGATTCGAAGGGCGGATGGTTTGATAAAAATTTCAGTGCATTTTGAACGTTGTAATGAGGATTGTTTTGATGGACGGCAGAGCAGGGTATAGGGAAGTCGATGCAGCAAATGAAATGAGAAAAATGTAAGTTGGACGCTGGAGCAGAAAACGTTGAGACGTAGAAAGAGAATTGGACGGGTAGCAGGGACGGGTTAAAGAATGTGACGGTGGAGAGCTGAACTCTGCTGGACGGCTGGAGGATGGAGGGCAGCATACATTCGATAAGAAAGAAGAGCGATGGTTGGACGGGTGAGAGCAGATGGAGAGCTCGATGAAGGGTAGGCAACATATTTTGCAAAGGGAAAATAATTTTAAAGAACCCAGTGCACATAAATTCCACCATATAAATTAAAATTTTTTCATTTAAGCTCAGATTTCGTGCTCTATAAATCCAAAACAGTGTCCAGATTTGTCCACAGTAGGCGATTGAGGCCAGATCTGGCCTTTGGAGGCTAGATCTGTCTTAGATCTAAAAAAATTTCTGATTTGAGCCCTAAACCTGCAAGAAACCAGCTTGATCTGAAGATACACACCAAGAAACGATTAAACCTCTACAGTCCTAAAAAATTTACAAATTTACAACTAGTTTACAGATTTCAAACCCTCATGGTTAGATCTAAATCCGTTTTAACACAAATTTCAGAGATTTAAAGTTTTGGTGAGAGGCACAAGCCTTTGAAACCTTGCAAAATCACAAGTATCGTAAGATAGACCCGAAATTTAACAAATAAAGAGCTTATCAGATTTATGTTTATTGAGAGTCGGCTGGTTCAACCGAAGACTTCCCCAGACGCCCAATCTTAAAAAATTTCCCTGCACATTTAGATCTGAATCTTAGATTGATAGAGATTTAAGAAAACAACATGAGACCTTTGCAGAAAAATCAGAATGTTATTTTATAAACCCAGAAAACTGCACAAGATACCTATATGCAGATTAATCCATGTAGGCCATCAACCATAAAATGCAAGAAACCAAGTAGCAGAGCTTAGAGACAATTCACCACATAGATCTGAGAAGGAACATCCAGATTTGTAACCCCAAAGTCTTTAGCTTTATTCCTCAAAAAGTTTACAAGAGCTTCTAAGAGCAAGTGCACGATTCTGAGATCGGATGATTCAAAAATGAGAAAGACCTCTAAATTTATAGGACAAGATCTCTAACGGCTAGTTTGGATGATCCTCGTCAAAATAATCTCAACCGTCCAAAAGATTTAATTATCTTTTAATCCGGAGCGTTGAAATTAAAATTTTGGGGAGAAAACGAATTTATCATTTAATTCAATTTTAATTAACTCAAAAATATTATTTTTGAGTTAATTACCCCAAAATTTTGACCTTGACTTAACCACCAAGGCCCAAAGGTCCAATATTTCTTAAAATTCTCAATATTCCCTTGGCCTGGGGCTTTCAAAATCATTTTCCAAGGACCCACAAATTTTTCCTTTAAAGATTTAATCCTAATTTAGGACCCTAAATTAATTAAATTTCTGGTTTAGGATTTTATTAATTAATTGACCAGAAAATTTAATTAATTGACTGAGAGGGGATTATAATTATTTTTCCAACCCTCTTTTACATGAGATAATACATTTACATACATGAATGGGGAATACCCATTTGCATAGACCCTCAAATAAATACCTAATTCTGCGACTCAAAATATGATCTAGTAGACCAAGTAGTTGAAACTACTTTTACAAGGACTCGATAAAAAACACTAGGACTCACTTAGCATGCTGATGACAAATTCCACCCTAGCTTTGGGGTGAAGCTGGAGGGAAAAACTCTGCCGATCACTTTCGTGAATCGCTGAGACAAAACCTCCTAGGATGTGTTATCCATGTCAGCCCCCATTAAAATTTTTGGCCATCAACCCCTCCTGAACCTTTCAAATTTCCTATCACGGCTTAAGAAATTCATTTTTGCTTATCGTTCCTTTCCCGCCCTCTAAAATGCATTAGTAACCACCACAGACGCGTATTCGAAGTCATAGGAGGCCTAGTCCCTTTCAGCCCTAGCCCCTCATATCTTATCGTCTATATGACTGAAGCTCATGATCGAGTATTAAGTCCCAAGGGTGCCTAACGTATATATCTATCGCGCCTGCTCCAGACCGTTGGATTGAAACACAAATCAATGGCCGAGAATCTCCTTTGCTTTGGTGGTCCATGCACCCACGCCCACTCAGAAACCAGAGTTGTTTTCATCGCACCAGCTTTCAAAGGCAAGCGGTTTTCTCCAAATTGGAGCAATTCCATTGGGCGCTCGCCACACGTCCTGGTGTACGACGACAATATCACTACCCATCGCGCGTTATCCTTCAGGCAAAGTCGTGCAATGATATTAACGTTGTCCGTTCGATCTAAAGAGCTCAATCCAACGGTGGTCGCTCGATGTAATTGGACGGGTGTTAATGTAGGTTTACAGTGTTCTGGGTCCACCATTCCGTCATTGTACAATGCATTCCTAACCGTTGATATCGCTCTGAAATCGTGTGGCCCATATCATATGCATGATTGACTAATTGACTGAGTCTCCCACCACGTATTGTCCCACGTGTCAATCTAATTCTCCCTTCACCATCTATATATTCCATTCATATTTGTATATCGCATTCATGTGTCTTGTTTTAGTGTTTTTACGAAGAGAACCTTTGCCTAGTTTGTATACCACCGCTCCACTGCATCCTTCACCACTACCCTGTGTGCTTCCACTAGTCCACAATGTCACGCCACTTCATAGTCACCTCCATTGCATCAGTCCCCTCCCATGCCTTTGTTTTCCTAACAAGTTTGTGTATTGTGCAGGGTGAAAAGAGGGTAAACCTCCATTAATCTCCACCTCCGTTACAAAAATCGAAGACACATCAAAGGGTCAGCTTGCAGAGGCGGAATTTATGAAGAAAAGTCCTGGGTAGTTGCGGAGACATGACCTTCATTAAATAAAGCAGAATGGAAATCTGTCAAACTCCTCAAAATAATTCGAAAGGCAAGTTTCTACAGATAGAGACATTAATGTCACAACAAAGGGTATCAGTTGGAAATCAAGGAATTCGGTGTCCGACGTTGAAGATTTTTAATAGCAATCCAGCATTCAAAAGGCAAAGAGTACAAGTGCATAAAAATCATATCCTCCAGGTTTTACTTCAATAGATTTTTCTCTTAGGAAAGTATAGAACGTCACATATTTTATTCTTCACACCTCACCCTTGGAGAAATCTACACCTGCAGCATTCTATAGCCATCAAGCAGTATGGGTACGAATGTTTCCGCCATTTATGTTTTAATGAGATAATTAAATGTTCTCACCTACTTCTTTCATAGGGTCTTTTCTTATTCCTCTATAAAAACAGAGAAGAAAGACATTGTAAGGGTTCCAGATTTTTATCAGAAAATCATGCAATGAAAGGCTTATTGTATACATTTTGTATAAGCTCTTGTATGAAGGCTCAGAGCCCATAGGGTCTCAGTGAGGAGGATTTCTATCTGTATTATAGGATTCTGGTCTTTGGTATCCCACAGTATGTAACTTCCTTTTATGTGTTTAATACAACATTTAATTTTATCCATGTTCTTGTATCATGTACTGGAATGCGAGTGGCTCACTGATTTCAGGTAAGGATTTATCCTAGTTGATACCCATACTTGTATCAGTCAAGCACTTTAAATATGGCTCAGGCATGATATACTGTTTCATGTTCATTTCATCCATCTTTCTGCTATATTAGTTGCTTTGGGAGGGTGCTTTTAAAACGCCATTGTCATGTATGGATTCTTAGAATGATAAGCCCATATATGGTTCTGTTGTGTATCTGGGTATCAGACCAAAGTTAACTAATATCTTCTTAACTTTTCTTTCACCGCATTCACTTTCTGATATTTGATTTCTGTGGCATATTACTTGAATCGGCCCTCTTTGCAGTAAATTGTCTCTTAACTGTCTGATGCTTTAATATTGGAGCTTTGCATTGTGCCTCTGCAACATTACTTTCCCTGTGACAGTTTCTGTGATTGCTGGTCCCATTTTAAATCAATTTCCTTGTTTAACAAGAGATAGTAGGAGAGCCTTTGGATTGACAACCCAGCTTTATTACATGCCTCCTGCTATGCTAAGATGTCCTAGGCACTGGTCTATGGCAGCTCTAGAATGTCTCTAGGGTAGACAATAATTGTCGACAACATCTTTCTGGCGCCATTGCCGGGGACGAATTTAAGAATATCAGTTTCCCTGGGCCTCGACAAATCATATTCACTCTCTAATCAGGTGAGCACAGAGAGTTGAAGAGTTGTATATCTCTCACCTTGGCGAATCCACTGTTGTTTATTTGATAAATCTATTGGTAGTCCTGGCTCCTCGTAAGCCACATTTGAGGTCAGATACATCTTAGCCAAAGACACCTTCCATGTCTGACCCAGAAAAGATCATTCATAGAAGAGTTTGGAAAGAGAATAAATTAGTCCGTGCTAAAATCCCTGAATGTTCTGTAGAATATTATCCATCCTCTTCTTCTCTAGAAATCCAAATAGAAAATACCGACTCCACTAAAGAAAATCATGAATATTTTTCAGATATCCCACATAGAGGAGGTGTTAGAATTGAAGATAGTCTTCACCCTACCCCTGAGGCCGAAGAAGTTAAATAAGTTACAGAAGTAGCCCCTATTAATCATGAATTTTTTCCATCTACACCTCAGGCTTCTGTACAGTATATTCCCGTTGTTATCCATACTCCACTTCCTCCTCCTCCTCTCCCTCCATTTGTACACCAGATTGCTGCACAACCCCCACCTCCTCCAATGGCTAATGTCCCAGCCTTTTGTTGAATAAATATGCCCCTTTGGCATTACCCCAAGTGTTGAATGATATGCCACAGGATTATCTGAAGATCTTTCCCAGATTCACTGGGGAAAATGAAATTAATGCTCAGAAACATCTTGAGACTTTCTGCTCTTTTGCAAAAAAATTCAATCTAGAACACTTGGATGTAGTCTTAAGACTATTTGTGCAATCTCTGGATGGTGAAGCCATAAAATGGTTCAAAACATTAGGAAACCATTCCGTAACCACTTGGGACGATATGGAAAGTACCTATCTCAGAAAATGTCGAGAAAAGAAAGATCATGGACAGTGTTTTATTGAGTTCAATACACTCAAGAAGAAACATAATGAAGGGGTGTCAGAATTTATCAAAAGATTTAATAAGTTATATCTAAACCTCCCCGCAGATATGAAGCCTCATCAAAATCCTGCCAAAGTTGTTTTCATAGCAGCCTTTGACTCGGATTTTGGTTTCTCTCTTAGGGAAAGGAAACCTGCCACTCTAGATGATGCTCAGTCAGATGCTCTTGAGCTGGAAGAAAATTTTTCATCCACTGGAAAATCAAAGGGGAAAGCTGAACAGGATACCAGAAGAAGGGGCAAAGAGGAAGTATCTACTTCAAATCAGAACAGAGACCCTAACAAGATGGAGGAAATAAGCAAAATGATCAAAAAGATGGTTAAGCTAGAACTGGAGGTCAAGAATTCAGCCCCCAAGAATTTTTATAATGCTCCAAATAGAGGTTACAATCCTCAGTATAGAAAGCCATCATTGCAAATATTGCAAAAGGAAGTAAAAGAACAACAAGATCTAGTACCACACCCACTGTACTTAGATGGTCCAGAAGATAACCCTGCTGAAGATGCTGCCTATGAGGTAGAATGCCCGTTGCAAGGAGAAGAAGAGTTTGGAGACACAGAAGAAGAAGAAGTTGATCATTGTTGTAAACAATTTGAGGACTTCATGCTATCACATTTCAATAGAAAATATGATCTCAGATCTTCAACGAAGAGGACTCGAACTCAAGATCAAGAAGAAGAGCCTCCCCAGAAGGAAGCACCTGCTCAAATGGAATCAACAATGCAAAAAGTCACAAACAAAGGTAAGAGTCTTTTGAACAAATCTTTGCAGTCTAATGATCAAATTCCTTCTTCTTCAAAAGTAGTCACTCCTCCTAATGCTGAGTCCGTATCAAAAGAAGTTAAACCTTCAGCTGAAAATAAAGAGTCAAAAGAAGTTGTAATAGAAAAGCCCCCTCCTGCTTTCAATTTGCAAAAGTAACTTGAGAAAGTCAAAATCCCAGTCCCTTTGAATGAACTGTTGAAACAACCGGCATATCAATCTCAAGTCACTTCTTTATTGTTCCCTCCTGAAGCACCAATAATTCCAGACAGTCTTAATCTTCAAGAAGAAAGACCCATGGTTGTGTTTGGCCCCCATGTCGAGGAGATAGATCCTTCTACTCCTCCCTTCTATGTGTCTCTACTGATTCATGACCTACTATTGCACAATTTTATGTTAGATTCTGGGGCTTCCCACAATATTATGCCTCTATCAGTCATGGAAAAACTAGGACTACAGTTCACATGCCCATACAAAGACCTCTATTCATTTGATTCCAAAAGAGTTAAATGTCTAGGGATGATTAAGGATTTAGTGGTCAATCTGGCCCAAATTCCAACAAAAAGTGTAGTAATGGACATTGTGGTGGCTGATATCCCAGATCGCTTTGGCATATTGTTGTCAAGGTCTTGGGGAACTAAAATTGGTGGGTCACTCAAACTAGACTTAACATATGCCACTATTCTAGTTTTTGGTGGCCAGGAGAGGAGGTTATATAGAGAAACCAGATTTTTCAAAATGGTTACAAAAGCTGATAACCCTGAGAACTCACCAATCTATGGTAAGGAAGGAGATTTCTCATGCTTAATGCTGGAAGAAGATCAAAACTTTGCTCAGGAACTATCATTCTGCCAGATCAAGACTGAGCAGCCTTCAAGGAACCACGAAGCAGGAATCTGGACTTTACATTTTGATGGAGCCAATTCAAGAGAAGGAAATGGAGCTGGACTATTATTAATCTCTCCTACAGGAAAATGGATCCCACTGTCTTTTAAATTGGAATATGAAGCTACTAATAATGTAGCTGAATATGAAGCACTGCTGCTAGGGTTGTAGATAGCTAGGAGCATGGGCATACAATGTTTAAAGGCTATGGGAGACTCTGAGCTGGTGGTCAGACAAATCAGAAATCAATGTCAAAATAAACATCCTTGATTGAGGGCATATAGAAATGAAGTATGGGACATGGTGGAGAAATTCTGCTCAGCATTTAACATCCAATTCATGCCTCGGGAGCAGAATAGAATGGCAGCATTTCAACTAATATTCCCAATTAGCTTTGCTAATTGGAATATTGCATTTTTGTGTTATTTTGCTGCTTTAGATAGGAATAATAAATAAAGTGAGAAATAAGAGGGGTCACCTCACTTTAGCCACCTCACTTTATAATAAAGTGTTCTTTTTTCCTAGTAGGTTGACGTTGTGACTTAGAGAGGGCCTTGGGGGTCCACGTGGATGAGATGGGGGGGAGGCATCAGGCTAACCCCAGGTAAACTGCGCAGTTCCAGGGTGAGTTAAGGAGGGAGTTGATGTTATAAAAGGAGAGGCTCTCACCTCATTTGATTCATTCATGATGTGATATTCTTATTGATAGTCAGACTTGTCTGCTTCAGCACGCCGGTTGTTTAGTCGGTCTGCAGCACTGTTTAGTGCACGGGTGTCTCCGGTCGGAGATCCCACCCTTAGCCTCGGGGGACTTCGAGTGCCTGCCCTGGTAAGGTTTTTCTGGTTCTACCCTCAGCTTCGGGGGACTTCGAGTGCCCGCCCTAGTGAGGTTGTTCTGAGTTCATTTTTCAGTAGAGCAGCAGCAATTTCTGAAGATTATCTGAGGATGAGAAAGCCCTCTTGTGGCTGCGCAGAGCAAGAGGAGGAAGGACGCTGAATCTGGAAGGAGAAGGACGCTGTCCCATCTGGAGAGAGGACGCTGGACCTTTCAGGAAGGGAGGACGCTGGCCAAGAAGGACGCAGTCCAGTCTAGCAGGAGAAAACGCTGTTCTGAGGGGCAGAAGGACGCTGTGAAGCCCTAGAGTGAGGACGTTGTCCATTTCTGAAGGTAAGAGTTGCAGATCCGAAGGTTTATTGCTAGATCCAGTTGTGGAAAGGGTAGATCTTGCAGATCTAGTCTGGTATGTGGCAGATCTAGTCTTGTATATTGCAGATCTGAAGGTTTGGCACCAGATCCAGCTGAAGGAGTGACAGATCTGAGGAGATATTGATAGATCTAGTCCAGATCTGAAAGGGTAACACCAGATCTAGCCCTAGGGGCTGTAGATCTGAAGAGATAGTTCCAGATCTAGTGTAGATCTGAGGGTTTGATATCAGATCTGATATTGGAGGACGCAATTCAGAGAGGGAAGGACGCAGATCTGATTGGAGGCTTCAGATCCATCAGGTGGGACGCAGATTTGAGGAGCAGGCTAGTGTGAGAAGGGCTCATCAAAAGCTCCAAAGATCCCCAGCAACTGTCTATTCGAGGATTGAGTGGCTTGTGCCGCACTACTGCGCTCAAGCCAGTCGACAACAGTTTCCAAGAGAGAAAGTTTTCTACGTAACGCCCTGGGCCGCACATCATCACCTCTACCTTGTATAGCCTTTGACGCTCGTCATTATTTGGCACCCATTTCAGCGGAGGCCGATGTCACCTGCCTTAGGTACAAGGATAGGTGCACCGATTCTCGATTTCTGTATTACTCTCCATGTACTTTCGATTAATAAAATGGCTCGATTCGTACTACATGAGATGTCTTGATTCAAGATCAGTTCGCATTGTTTCCTTTCATATCTGTCTGGCATATTTCTGTTTATTACTGCTTATTCCCCTTTGGGGATATTACAGTGGTATCAAAGCTTAGATCTGGCTCAGCCTGTGGTGCTAGCACTCTATGGCACCTAGGGGTCACCCCAATCTCCTTGGGGGAGGTGATTCTGATTCAGAAGAAGAACGGAGGAATCCAATGGAGGCTATGTTGGCAAGATTGGCTGAAAAGTTGACTGAGAAGATGGATGCAAAGATGGATGCAAAGATGGATGCATTCATGCAGGAGGTAACCAGGAAGGTTGCAGGGGGAACGCAGAAAGAACCCCCTAGGGTCTTTCAGGTAGGGGAAGGATCAGGAACATCTAGTTGCATACCAGATGCTATACCCATTGTGTCAGCGCAGAATACCGATTCCATGGACACGCGACCTACCATGCCTACCTTCCCGGTGGAGGAAGTGGAGCAAACGGCCTCAAGAGGTGAGGGTCCCGATCTTCATGCAGTTTGGTTTGCAGATTGGCGAAGTTTGGGGCCGGAATTCATGGAGGCTCTCCCGTTCAATCAATATATGCAGTACCGAGGCGGCAGTAAGCCTCATGATCGGCATAGACGGTTCACACCGTGATGCAATCAAAGGGGCAGCTCAATTTAACAGTTATTGTTGACAATCCCAAAGACTACAAAATTTTGTGTCATGGGTGTAAAAACTAGACTTATTTTCACTTAAATCAGAGTGTGCCTGAGAAGGGAGGCCACAGATGGTCGTATTAAAGTATTCGGGTGAGGCCCAGAACTGGTGGTTTCATGGGTTGACCACACTGGGCCATTCCACAGTGACTACATATGCTGAGTTCACCAGGAGGGTGGTGAAACGTTTTGATCAGAAGGACCCAGATCAGCCTTTCCTCGAGCTAACCAAGCTCAAACAGACAGGTGGTGCAGAGGCATACATCTCAGACTTTTTGAGGGGTTCAGTAATGGTTCCTGACATATCAGCAGCTCGGTTGGTCACGATGTTCCTGGACGGGCTATCAGAACCACTTCGTGGTCTAGTCCGGTCAAACAAACCGGCTACACTTCAGGATGCTATCAGCAGGGCCCGTGACCTACAGGATGTGTTGCCCAGGACTCGGCCACCTTATCCCCAGAGACAGGCTTTCCAGCCTAAGGGTAAGGACACGAGGATTCCGCCTCCCAAGGCGAATCCCGGACGAGGACAGTATGATGATGAGGCTAGGAGAGAGCTGAGACGGAAGCGATTGTGCTTCACCTGCCAGGAGCCGTGGGCACCAGGACACAAATGCACCGCCGGTAAGGCACATTTCATAGAGGTCTTCTCCGAGGGCAGCGGAGAAGAGGATGAGTTGGAGGATGAGGAGGCAGGAGAGTGTTATGCAGCGCAGAGGGCCTTACCACCTCCACCACCAGATGCGGGAGAGGCATCATTTGCCCCTACTGGGGGAGCTCTAGCAGCATTGCGAGGAGTCCCCAAGTATCTGACATTGCGCGTACGTGGGACAGTACGGGGTCAGCGTGTTTCAGTTCTAGTTGACAGTGGGGCCACCCACAATTTCATCGATGCCCAGATGGGAGCACGGAGAGGCATACCCACAGAGAGCTTTGATGGGTTTTCAGTTTTGGTTCCAGGAGATCAGACCATGGCCTGTGCTCGATATGTACCTGAGTTATCAGTGACGATGGGCACCTATACGTTGACTGATCACTTCTTTGTGGTGGACATTCCTGACACCAATGTGATATTGGGAGTGCAGTGGCTTATCACTCTGGGAAAGGTCACCACAGATTGGAAGGCCTTGGAAATGGAGTGGGATGATCCCAAGACGGGGAGGCATGAGAAGATCCGAGGTCAGAACACATATCCGCCCCAGACAGTATCGGCACACAGCATGGATGCGACATTCCGCAGGGGAGACATAGAGTGGGCAGTTGAGCTGCGGGCTTCAGAGATGGTAGATACAGGCAGGGCGGTGCACCCAGATCTACAGACTCTTCTTGACAGATATGCAGTAGTGTTTGGAGATATTCCACCGGGACAGCCACCAGATCGGGGGTTTGAGCACACGATAGAGTTGGAGCAGGGGATACAGGCAGTGATCACCACCCCTTATAGGCATCCTAAGGCCTACATGGATGAGATAGAGCTGGCCATTCAGAGTCAAGTAGTCTGGGGCAGCAGTCTGCCTAGCATTTTCAATTTTTCACAGTTTGGTAGTGGAAACAGAAGAAGAAGGATCACATTACGATGTGCAGCTGATTACGTGCACCGAATGAAGAAGACGCTGTGAAGAAAACCGTTACCCCATTCCTGGTGGATCGATGAGTTTGGCGGACGAGCTGAGAGGTGACACTGCTTTCTTCTCAAGATTGATTTTGAGGTCGGGTACCATCAGATACGCATGAGGGAACAGGACATTCCCAAGACTGCTTTCAGGTGTCATTATGGGCACTTTGAGTTTCTGGTCATGCCATTTGGACTGACCAATGCACCTGCCACTTTCCAGTCTTGCATGAACCATATCTTCCGAGATCATCTGAGGAAGTTCGTGCTGGTTTTCTTTGATGATATTCTCATATACAGCAAGACCTGGGAGGAGCACCTCCAGCACATTGAGACAGTCTTGCGCATCCTGGAGGAGCAGCAGTTCTTCGCCAAACTCTCCAAGTGTGAGTTTGGGTTGACGGAGATGTTGTATTTAGGACACATCATAGGAGTGGACGGAGTGCGAGTCCATGACGAGAAGATCCGGGCTATCAGGGACTGGCCAGAGCCGCGGAATGTGACAGAGTGTAGAGGGTTCATTGGTATCTGTACTTACTACAGGAAGTTCGTCAAGGGCTTCTCACAGCTTGCTGCACCCCTCACAGAGCTGACGAGGAAGGGGGCATTCAGTTGGACGGACACCGCACAGCGAGCCTTTGATAAGCTCAAAGAGGTGATGAGTAGTTGTCCGGTGTTGGCATTGCCTGATTTCACTCAGCCCTTTATCCTAGAGTGCGATGCATCAGGAGAAGGGATTGGAGCAGTTTTGATGCCAGAGGGTCACCCGATTGCATTCGAGAGCCGGAAACTCCTTCCACATGAGAGACTTTATCCTATCTATGATAAGGAGATGTTGGCCATTATGCATGCATTGGCCAAATTCCGGCAGTACTTGGTAGGCGGCAGATTTAGAGTCAGGACAGATCATAACAGCCTAAAGTATTTTTTGGAGCAGAAACAGTTGCAGGAGAGGCAGCAGAAGTGGATCAGCAAGATCCAGGCTTATGACTTTGATATAGAGTATGTCAAAGGGAAGAACAATGTGGTGGCAGATGCCCTTTCTCGTAGACCAGCTACATTATCCCTCATGAGCTTGGACGCTAATTGGAAGGCTCGACTACTGGTTGAGTATTCCAAGGATAGATTTGCATGCGAGGTGCTGGATGGACAGATAGCGGATAGCAGATACAGGGTGGCAGATGAGGTCATCTATTACAGGGATCGGATCTTCTTGACTGAGAGATCTCAGCTCAAGGAGAAGATACTCCATGCCTCTCATGATTCACCACTGGCGGGCCATCAGGGGTTCACCAAGATGTACAGGGCCATCCGGGAGAGATTTGCATGGAAGGGCCTCAAGGAGGACGTACTCCAGCATGTTCGGGAGTGTGAGGTTTGCCAGCGGAACAAAGGGGAGATGAACCATCCCGCAGGGTTGTTGCAGCCGCTTCCCATTCCAGAGGGGAAGTGGGAGAGTGTTTCGATGGACTTCATCACGGGGTTGCCCACAGTGCAGGGCAAGGACTGCATCTTCGTAGTAGTTGACCGGCTAACGAAGTATGCTCATTTCTTCGCCATATCGGCACATCACACAGCGGCACAGGTGGCAGAGTTGTTTTTCCGGGAGGTTTTCAGATTGCATGGTCTACCCAAGACCATTGTTAGTGACAGGGACAGCCGCTTTATGGGTGGATTTTGGCAGGAGCTCTTTCGACTAGTAGGGACTGAGTTGACACCGAGCACCAGCTATCATCCTCAGACGGACGGGCAGACAGAGATAGTTAACAAGTGGCTGGAGGGCTACTTGCGTAACTACGTCAGTGGGCAGCAGCGAGCGTGGCTGAAATGGCTACATCTGGGCGAGTACTGCTACAACACAACCCATCATATGTCTATCAGCATGACACCGTTTTATGCGTTGTATGGATATCATTCCTTGTCTTTTGTGGATGTGATGTTTGGGGTTAGCAGGGCTCCACGAGCCAAACTATGGATCCAAGAGAGCCAAGACATCCTTCGGACTCTCAAGGACAACATAGCCACCGCCCAAAATCAGCAAAAGTTATATGCAGACAGGGGCCGAGTGGAGAGACACTTTGAGGTAGGGGATTTGGTCTACTTGCGGTTACAGCCATACCGCCAGTCTTCACTCAAACAGAAGGGGGCAGAGAAGCTTAAGCCTCGTTTTTATGGACCATACAGGGTGATTCGTAGGATTGGACAGGTTGCATATGAGTTGGAGTTGCCCCAAGGCAGCCGGATTCACAACATTTTCCATGTATCATGCCTAAAGAAGGCACTAGGCCAGCATGCAACACAGTGAGCCACTCCAGTCGATGATGAGGGGCAATAACATGTAAATGTGAGGCCATTATTGATGCTGTGGAGAGACACCAAGTGAGCGTAAGATCGAGAGTTCTCGTGAGATGGAACAACCCCGCGCATGGGATGGTTTGAGACAGGCCTTACAAAGACTTTCACTTCAGCTTGCTTGAGGACAGCAACGTTTTGTCGGGAGATCAGATATTCCCAATTAGCTTTGCTAATTGAATATTAGCTCTTTGCTTTATTAGATAGGCAATAATAAATAAAAGGAGAAATAAGAGGGTCACCCTACTTAATGCACCTCACTTTATAATAAAGTGTTCTTTTTTCCTAGTAGGTTGACGTTGTGACTTAGAAAGGGCCTTGGGGGTCCACGTAGATGTGATGGGGGGGAGGCATCAGGCTAACCCCAGGTAAACTGCGCAGTTCCAGGGTGAGTTAAGGAGGGAGTTGATGTTATAAAAGGAGAGGCTCTCACCTCATTTGATTCATTCATGATATGATATTCTTATTGATAGTCAGACTTGTCTACTTCAGCACGCCCTAAGCAGTTTGCCTGGCTCACAGTGATCTTTTAGTGCATGAGTGTTCCCTTGGCCGAGATCTCACCCTTAGCCTCGGGGACTTTTTCGAGTGCCTCGCTCAAGGTTCTTTCTGCCCTACCTCAGCCTCTCGGGACCAGTGCCCGCCGAGTGAGGTTGTTCTGTGCTCATTTTTCAAGAGAGCAAACAGCACTTCTCGAAGATTATCCGAGGAGGGAGAAAGCCTCTGCACGCAGCAAGAGGAGGAAGGACGCCGAACCCGGAAGGAGAAGGACGCCGTCCCATCTCGGAGAGAGGACGCTCGTACCTTTCAGAAGGGAGGACGCTCGGCCAAGAAGGACGCACCCGCCCACAGAGAAAACGAGTATTCAGTGCGAAGGACGCCGTGAAGCCCCAGAGTGAGACGCCGGCCCATTTCTCGAAGGTCGAGCGTGATCTGAAGGTTTATTGCTAGATCCAGTTGTGGGAAGGATAGATCTTGCAGATCTAGTCTTGTATGTTGCAGATCTAGTATTGTATGTTGCAGATCTGGAGGTTTAGTACTAGATCCAGCTGGAGGAGTGACAGATCCGAGGAGATATTGATAGATCTAGCCCAGATCTGAAGGAATAACACCAGATCTAGCCCTAGAGGCTGTAGATCTGAGGAGATAGTTCCAGATCTAGTATACAGATCCAGGTTTGACATCGCATCCACATTGGAGGACGCAGTTCAGAGAGGGAAGGACGCAGATCTGATTGGAGGCTTCAGATCCATCAGGTGGGACGCAGATCTGAGGAGCAGGCTAGTGTGAGAAGGGCTCATCAGCGTTTTCCAGCATCCTGTAGCAGATCCATTTGCCTAGAGGATTGAGGGCTTGTGCTGCACCTGTTTCTGCGCTGTCACTAGCAGGGACAGCGTTTTCCAGCAGAGGGGGTTTTCAGCTTGGGATCAGCCCAGTTTCTGCGCAGATCATCACCAGTCTCCAGGGCAGCTTGGACGCTATCATTATTTGCAGCCATTTCTTGTATGGGAGGGTCATCACTTGCCTAGGGCAAGGATAGGTGCACTGATTCTGATTTCTTGTATTACTCTCCATGTACTTTCGGATTAATAAAATGGCTCAGATTCTGGTATTACATGTGTCTTGATTCAGTGATCTGGTTCGGTATTGTTTCCTTTCATATCTGTCTGGCATATTTCTGTTTATTACTGCTTATTCCCCTTTGGGGATATTACACCTCGCCACGCCTCTGTGCCTCCTAAGCAACACCTCATACCCTTTGTCCTCAAGTGCTGAAATGAATATCAGGTTCTTCTTCATTCAAGGCACATATAGAACATCTGACACTTTCAAGGGAGGTTTGGGTTCCCTATCAAATTTTAATGTCCCAACACCCACTGCTCTAACAATGTTGTCATCACCAAGTACTTGTGAAAATTCTACTACAGTGTATTGGTTTATTTCCTCCTACTTGATTTAATTTATACAAGTTATTTTCATAACTTAGATTCAGAAAATACCAAAAATAAACACAACTACAGCCTACACATGCAGATCATTTACTGAATAATTCACTCATGCAACAAAGTGCCACATGGATTTTTGGACATAAGTCCCCGGAAAAACCCAAAGCGGGAAAACCGGTTCAGCAGATATGAGGGTTTTATTATTAAGTAGTTCCGAGGATAGCAAAGCTGGGTTCCACCCTTGGAAACCCCGACAGAGAATAAAAGATGTAAAATCTGCAGCTGACCTGCAGATCTAGTGTCAAATATCTAACTAATCCACACCCTCAAACGAGATTTATAGGACTCAGCCCAAATCTGACCCTAGAAACCCTTAGCGCTGCTTCTGAAGCCCCAGCGTTGCCCTGGAGGGACTGCATCAGCCTCTGCGTGGCTCTAGGAGGGCCCGCGTCACCCTAAGAGGGTCTACGCTGCCCTTGCACTGCCTTTGCTTGGTCAGCATCAGCCCAACGTGGCCCTAGCTGCCTCTGCGTTGTCCCTGCTGCTCTGTGTGGCTCTGAAGCCTCTCTGCGTTGTCCTTGTGGCTACTCCTCTTGCCTCTTGCTGTCTCTTGGCCCCGGAATCAGAACATTCCCTTGGCCAATACTACCCCTCACTACAAGAAATTCCACTAGAAATTCTTAGCAACCCCGCCCTAGAATTCCAGATCTATTCCTCAGTTCTACAGAAATTGTGTGTCTTCAATTGACCCTCAAGCCTTTCTCTTATACTTTTTCGTTGAACCCTTCAACGGCCGAGATTAAATCATCCATCAACGATTGAGATTAAAAGACTACTTGATCCATGCGACTTAAGACAATTTCAGCACGTGTTAATTAATTCACTTTAATTATTTTATTTTCCTAAGTTAGACTCAGGAAATCCATTAAAAATAATTAATTATTTGAATACAACACAACTTGAAATTTTTCAGATCCATTTATGGGTCTTGTAGATCAACTGTACTCTAGTCCCTCCACAAAATTTGGGACTTAGAGCACAACTGATGCTACCCCAAATACACAAAATCTCAACACTCCCTCTTAGCATCAGAAGTGTGCTCTAGCAATACATCACACCATGTATCACAAGATCTTGAGTACTGGATCTGTGTTGTTGATGCTTGGCCTGCTGCCCTCCATCTACTGCACTGTTGCTCTCTATATTGCTTCCCATGCCACTACCACTAACACTGCCACATCTGTACTACACCTCCCTCTCAAATTGTTGCATCATGCTACCCATAGCACTGCCACTGCTAACTGTTGCACTGCAACTCAGTTGCTGAGAAGTAAGCAATTAAATAACTCTACCCAACTGTTTGACAGACAAGTCAAGTTTCCCTCCACCACTGAAGCTCCTTGGATACTGAATCACGTTGTCCCCTTGGAGACATTGTCATGCTGCAACACTGCACTGTGTGAGCCCAGCTTCTCTGTGTTTGTTGAAGTCCCATCAGCCTCTCTGCGTTGTTGTCTCCACGTTGCTGCTACCTCTGCATTACACTGCTCCCTCTTTCGCTTCAATGTGGCCTTCTGCAACCATCTCCCGACTCATCCCGCTATTGTCTTAAGAGTCCAGTAGCTCATATGTGATCCAAGAGTAGGGCTGACTCAAGGATCTCGCCACTCAATCTGGATACTCTATATATCCATGTCACCCGACCTCTTCTCTCAAGCTGCATGAGCACTCATGGCTGCATCATCATCAGAGCCATCTTCATTTGTTGCTGCAGCCTTAGAATCAAAAGCTCCTTTGTCCTTCTTCTTAGGACAACTGCTGGCGAAATGACCAAGATCACCACAGTTAAAGCGCCAAACCTTGGAGAGGTCCTTCTTCTTCTTCCCTTGCTTATTTTCCCTTGATGCAAGGGCTGCATCCTCCTCCTACTCTTTCTTCACTCTTGCTGATCCGCTTCCTCAATTGTTGGACTGCTTCTTGGTAATCCTCCTGATCTCCTCTTGGCGGAGAATAGCCCACATATCTACCCATGATGGTAACGCTGCCCTTCCCAGAATGCTATGGACAAACGTTTCCCATTCTTCAGAGACAGCATTCAGAGTCGTCCTCACGAGGAGCTCTTCGTCTGGATTAGCACCCATGCCAATCAACTGGTCACGAATAGCTTGAAGTCTGAAGAGGAATGGATCTATCTCTTCACCCTTCATCATCTGGAACATACGCATTTGATTCTCAAGAAGCATTCTTCTTTACACAGAACCCCCTTAGTACATCACTTCCAAAGTTGACCACATGTCATGTGTTGTATTCTTACCAGTCACATGAGGAATCACGTGATCCTTGACACCGTCTATGGTCAACCTCTTCATCTGTGATTGATTTTCTTCATACTTCTTGAGTGGATCTGCATCGATTAGTACAGCAAGTGTCTTCTTTCCATGATCTTTAAGACCATACTCATCCAGAACTGAGAGGATTCTGGTCTTCCAGATAACATAGTTGGACATGCCATCCAATCTATCTTGATCCCTCAATCCATATCGAGCCATCTTTGCTCAGATCTGAAGCAAACAGTACTTCTCCCTCTGGATCTAGGTTTCTTGGTGACTAGAAACCCTCTAGTAGTTGCTTCTTTCTACAAACTGATTTCCCTCCTGGAAATCTTCCACCAAAACTCAAACGGACAATATTCTTCGATCCTCCTAATCGAATCTTAGATCTGTTTGGCTCAGATCTGCAGAATAACTGTCTTCCTCCTGCCTTTGTTGCCTTATCTAGGCACAATTCTGCACCTGCAGAATCTCTACCCCACCAGCACTGCTGAAGATCTGAAGCACTGCTTCTAGAACTTGGCTAAATTCTTTTACAACAAGTGACTGGACAGCGTCCTCCTGGCTGGCCCAGCGCAGTCCCAGCACTGCTCAGAATTCCTTACGTTGCCCTCGATCTAATTTCCTTCTGCAGCTTTAGCGCTGTCTCCTGGATCTGATTTCCCTTGCTGTCAAGATGCCCTTTCCGGATTTGCTTCTTCTTCTGCCACCCTGCAGAAAAAATAATTCTTCAGCTGATTGTTGGAGATTCAGCTTGATCTGCTATCGCTCTGATACCATGTGAAAATTCTACTGCAATGTATTGGTTTATTTCCTCCTACTTGATTTAATTTATACAAGTTATTTTCATAACTTAGATTCAGAAAATACCGAAAATAAACACAACTACAGCCTACAGATGCAGATCATTTACTGAATAATTCAGTCATGCAACAAAGTGACACGTGGATTTTTGGACATAAGTCCCCGGAAAAACCCAAAGTGGGAAAATCAGTTCAGCAGATATGAGGGTTGTATTATTAAGTAGTTCTGAGTACAGCAAATCTGGGTTCTAACCTTGGAAAACCCGACAGAGAATAAAAGATGTAAAATCTGCAACTAACCTGAAAATCTAGTGCCAAATATCTAACTGATCCACACCCTCAAACAGGATTTACAAGACCCAGCCCAAATCTGACTTTAGAAACCCTCAGCGTTGCTTCTGAAGCCCCAGCGTTGCCCTGGATGGACTGCGTCAGCCTCTACGTGGCTCTAGGAGGGCCTGCATCACCCTAGGAGGGTCTACGCTATCCCTGCACTGCTTCTGCTTGGTCAGCGTCAGCCTAGCATGGCCCTAGCTACCTCTCCACTGTCCCTGCTGCTCTGCGTGGCTCTAAAGCCTCTCTACGCTGTCCTTGTGGCTGCTCCTCTTCCCTCTTGCTATCTCTTGGCCCCGGAATCAGAACATTCCCTTGGCCAACACTACCCCTCACTGCAGGAAATTCCATCGGAAATTCTTAGCAACCCCGCCCTAGAATTCCAGATCTATTCCTCAGTTCTACAGAAATTGTGTCTTCAATTGACCCTCAAGC